>VXAX01001420.1:2960-73873 GCA_013399835.1 Leptocoma aspasia | reverse complement strand
TTTTTTTTGTAAAAAACCAGCCTAGCCTGAATACAACAAAATTTAATTTGTGCCATCCTTGACAGTTGAAGTAAAAACCTGTCCTGTCATGGGTTTGATCTGTCTGATCCTGCAGAACTAGGGGACTGCAGAGCTGTCACTTATTAGGTGTCTCATGGCAATGCTGAAAAATTCACAGTCCCGTGAGTCAGCAGGAGGTTTTGCATTAACTTTAGCATTGTAGTTTCACCTCAATTTCAAGGTCTCTCTTTTAATCTCAAGACTATCCTTGCTTTTCTGAGTAACAAACCCCTTGATCCAGCTTGCACTTTATTTCTGATTAGAGTGTTAGAGTAGAACCTGACCCACAATACTGGGAAATAAAATGCTTAAATAGCTAAAATGGGATTTGAAAAAACGCAGTTTATTAAATTATTTCTCAGTCACTGATGTGTTTAGCAGGTATAGAAGACAAAATGAACTAAAACAGGCGTTGGCATTTCAGAAAGTGAGTCATTTTTTCTGTTGCATCATGTATAAACTTTTCCCTACTCATGTATGTATGGTTGAAATTACTTTGAGGTTTTGAATTCTCACTTCAGTTCTCTGTTTTTTATTATTTTCAAACATTACTGAAAGTGAGTGCTGTACTCACATTGCCTTGCTGTTTAGTTGTTGTTTTTTCTTTCTTTTTTTTTTTAGTAAGACAATGGGCAACATATAGGTGGTTAAATGAGCTGGGGAGTTATTGGTTTCTCATGTTTAGGTAGGAGTAAAAGGTAGGTATATTGATGGATCCATAACATTGTTCCAGGGGGAGATGCTGACAAATATCCTTCACCCAGGGGGCCAACCATGAAATCCTTTGGCAGTGTGGCAATCTCTTTTCAGATCCTCAAGCATTTGTAGAGGTTCCTTGAAATGGGTTTAAAGACCATGAACATGGTGCTGTTGCAGCCAGCTGAGATAGTATATAGGTGTATCTTTCCTTAAAAGAGTGCAAGAGGGTACTCTGAGGTTCTCCACACTGGAAGAATGCTATTGCTCAGAATTCCAGGAGTTCTGAGATAAAGACTAGAGCAGACAATGAGCACTGGGAGATGCCAGATAGAAATTTGGTATCTGAATGGAGTTTCCACAGACCAGGCCCAGCACAGAAGCCAGTTGGTCTCAACATGCCAGGACCAACAAGATGTTGTACATTTTTCTTGGGATGAAGAAATCTAGCAGACAGAGGTGTGTCAAACCTGTCCTTGTGTGCCCACTTCATAGGGAGAAATGGATACTCCTCAGGAGTGACCTTCTTTCTTCAGAGTTCACAGCTGCCACCTGCAGCCAAGCACTGCAGGGGACAGAAAACTTGCCCCAACCCCAAGCAGCTGGACAAAATAACATCACCTGGGCATCATCCCTTCAGGAAAATAGTCTGTAACTTACTTTAGACCCAGCACTGAGGATCAGTGGTTTTGCCACAGGTAGCCTTTGTCATAGTGGTAGCATAGCAATGGTTCAGTTCAGAGGAGGAAGATTTACTGAAGAGAGCTTGAATGGCCAAGGAATGGGTGCTACCACAGGCTTTTCTCCCAGCCCTCATTAATTTTCATTATGAAAGAGGGAGGGGTTTGGAGAAGGGTTTTTTTTTTTTTGTCTGAAATAAAAAACCCCCAAACCTTTCATGTACCTGTTGCCCCAAATGTTTTTAGAACTAGCATGCAGCTGCGTGGTCTGCCTTGTCTCATTAGAAACTGGCTTGATCTTCAGTCTTGCCAGATTCCATGAGAGTCTAAGAGATCTGTTAGAAGGATCAAAGGTGACTCTATGGTATGAGAGGGTAGGAATCTCCCAGCTTATTGAATGTCAGCTGTGACAGTGCAGTGCCTGGCACGTGTTGTGTCAAGGCTCTGCAGTTATGGCATGCTGGAAATGTAAAACTGGAAAGGGCTTTAGGAGATGATCCTTTTCCTGGCAGTAGCAGGAGCTCAGCTGGTAGCAGTCCTGTGCCGTGTTTGTTGCTGCTCTGTCACTGAGCCTTTGTAGCTGCTGGGACCTGTGAGCCAGAGCAAGTTGCTCCTGGGGTTGTCTCCATGACTTTCACCCTCCAGCCATGCAGATACAAAGTGTGTGAAAGAAGTTGGGCCTGTCCCTCACGTGTCCCCAGTTAGTCAGTGCCTGGAATCTGAAATGCTAAAAGCCTGCAGAAATCTTGCAGGGAACTCAGCTGAGTGTGCCAAGGTCCTCTGGGGTAGAGTTCAGCAGTCTGAAGGGCTCACCTGATTACAGCAAGGTTGTCATGCAGAGTGACTCATACGAGATTATCTTTGATGTCATGGAGTGTTTCTTCCCATTACAGTTGACAGGACAGTTGGTCAGAGCATGGTAATAATGTGGGTACAATCCCCCTGTGGGCCATTCACTTAAGAGTTGGACTTGGTGATCCTTGTGGGTCCCTTCCAACTGAGAATATTCTGTGATCCTGTGACAACCTGCTGGCTGCAGTTGTGGTGGGGTTTTACTTGCTGGGGCTGCAGAGCAGTGCCAGAGTGTGAGATGCCCTCTTGTGCAGTCTGGGCAGCACAGCTGGATGCTCCCATGGCTTGTGGCATCTCCGTGGGCGAGTGGCATGGCTGAGCTCACCAGTGTGGGCAAAATGATCCTAGCATGGACCTTTGCTCTTCAGTTTTAAGGGAGAATTTCACCTTTAGGTTGGGTTTATGGAAAGCAGCGTGAGGTTTGGTTTACAAAAGAAAAAAAAGATTCTTTTCAAAAAGCAATTTGTTTCTGCTTTCTGTGAGCAAGGCTTCCAAACAGACTCGGTCAATTCTGCAGTATGATCAACAGGACTGGAAAAAAATACCAAGTGAAGTAACACAGTGGCTGTGGTAAACATGAACTGGGGCCTTGGAAGTAGCTAATGGCATACCACAAAAGAGTCTCCTTTCACCCACCACAGACGGTGCCAGCAGCAAGCACTGCCAGCGCTGGCGTCTAGCAGAGGAAAGCATCATTTGGCTCCCTTTTGGATTTCATTACTCTTCCTGCACTCCCTCCTGCTTGCAGCAAAAGCCTTTCCAGTTGTAAAGAAGTGAATTAACTGCCTTGGTGTCAGTGATGGATGAGGCGCTTTCTCCCCCTTCAAAGAGAGGAGCCGTGCCGGTGAATGCGGGACGGCGGAGTTGAAAAGTCCAAGTGGAACAGGAGAGCCCGTGCGGTGACCCAGCTGTCAGGCAGGACACCCTGGGGACCGCTCCCACTGCTGCCCTGTGAGTGGGGAACAAAAACCACTCTCAGCACGCTCGCTCAGCCTCACGGATCTTTTTTTTGTCCGTGTCCTTCTTTCAGTGGACTTGGGCACATCCCTGAACACACAGCAGCCGTTTGTGTGGGTTCAGGGAGCCTCAAAGGCTTTCACAGGGAGCTCCTCCAGGCTGCACAAAGCAGGGTTACCACGCTGGTACTTGGGAGATCTCCTTTCAGGCGTCCATGGCTAATCATATTAAAGGTGACCTCGTGGGCAGCGCTCTCCATTGTTGCCATATGTTTTGTCCAGTGCTTGAGTGATGTTGTGCATTGGAATGTATTCATGCGTCGCCTAATTTAATCACCAGGCTTAATCCCCTCTCCTGTTCTACACCCTTAGAATTTACTGGCTCCTTTCTGGCCTCCCGTGCATTGTCTGGGTCTCCTTCACAAGCTAATACCGATGCCTGGAGATATTTTTATTTATTTATTTATTTTCAGAAAGTATTTAAAAATATAATCTCAACCATAAGCCAAACAACCTCTCCAAAGGGAGAGAAAGCACAGTGGATGTTCTAGCAGGCTGATCCTTCTTCCCTGTGATCTTTGCCTGACAGCTTTTCCATAGAGAAATTAGGGATTAGGCTCATGGGTTTAAAAAAAATAAAAATACTTTGAATGGAAAAATGACTGAGAAAGTGGTGTGTCTCCTTTTAACATTGTTGGAATAAGTAACTAATTTTAAGAACTTGACTGTCTCTGTAAAATATGGTGTTGGTTTCTGCCTTTAAGACTTACTGCTTTGGTATGGACAGCTCCTATTCCAGGGCTGACTGGACAAAATTAACCCAACAAACACCGAAGTCCATCAAGCTGGGAAACTGAAAAGCCTGATTTATGCAAGACTACTGCAAAATTCAGAGAGCTCTGCAAGAGCTGCTGTGCTGCACAGCAGACAGGCATTTCTAGAGAGCAGGCCTTTGCAGAATGTTTTATAAGGATAATTTATAAAGATTTTGGTAGGATTTCCCTACTCCAGCTGATGCTGCCTTGTGGAGGGGTATGTTAAAAATGGGAATTTGAGATTCAGTTGTGTTGTGACTTGCTTTAGGTGTGGATGGGAGCAGTCCTGGCAAGGGAAGGCTGTGATGAGATTGTAGAGTGATACACAATCAGGTTGCTTGTATGCTGAACTCCCAGAGGCAGGAACCTGCTGAGGCAGATTGTTAAATAAACAACCTCATGCTTTGGTTCAGCTCTTGGATTCTCCTGCTCTGTATACAGCATGCTGGTCCCCACACCTGTAGACAGTGGAATACATCCTGAATGTCTTTGAAACATTAAACATGGATTGTACCTGAATCACAGCTTTGAGTTCCCCTCTGTGTACGAGTGTGCACAGGCACACGTGAGATCCCTGCAGCCAAGTTCTCACACATGAGCTTGCTGATCTTCTCTGACTCTGTGCTGTGTTTTAGGTTTGATGGGAGGAAGGAGGGATGACGTAAAAGGTTGCAGATTTGTGGCTGGTTTTAAAAATAGTTTTAAAATATTACGTATCTTCATTTTAAAGAAATGCAGTACTGCTTGGAAACCACAGATACTGAACATGAACCATGTTGAGTCCCTTACATATGTTTAGTCACAGTGCAGAACAGAGGGTTGTAACAGCCTGCTGTGCATTAGCACTGGAAGATTCCCTGATCCTACCCCCCACACTCCAACCCAGGGATCCACAGTGGCATCATGGGCTCTGACATCAATTTGGCACTACAAAAATGCTATAGAATTTACACCTTTTCAGTGTGAACCTTGCCAGAGCCCGTTCTGAAGTGCCTACATGCAGAAATTGCTTCTCTGCTGAAGCTCAGCTGTGTTGGAGCCAGAGGACAGCTGGCCATGGGTTAGCTGGAGGGCAGGGTACCTATCCCACTGCCAGGGGGTCTGGGCTTGGGTTGGGACAAGTCTCCTGGCCACTGTCTACTCCTTCTTCCTTTTCCTGTGACAGAGGAGCCTGGAGCCTCTAGGAAAATGTGGGTGGGAGCAGGTTGCTGCCAGAAGAATTAAAGCACGCCACAACCAGTGTCTTCCCAGGGGAGCCCAGCAGTTGTGCTAACAGCAGCAGCTCTTGCTCTCCATGGGAATGGAGAGGGGTGTCTTTGGAAAGCTTTAGATCTCCTCCTCATGCACTGACCAACTGTGCTTACACATACCACAGGATTTTGGTGAAGTCAGGGAGAGGAGGCTGTGGCACACGGCTGACCTGTGCCCAGGGAGGAGGGTGTCAGCACTGCCATGGTGGGATGTGGAGTGGTGTTCTGTGGCCTGCAGCCTTAGGAGAAGATGCTCTGCAGCTCAGAGTTTATATGGCAGGAGATTATTCCCATCCCCATGCTGTAACACTGTCAGGGGGAAAAGGTTTGACCAAAGACATGGTGCAGCTGCCTGCAGTCTTGGCAGGTTGTAGCATACTGCAAGAAAGTCCAGGTTGTCCCCAGGGACTGAGCAAAGCTTGAGAGACAGCAGCACTAGGTCTGGACTTTAGGACTGCCAGCTATTTCACAGCAGCACCCCAAGGGTGGGGGAGAATGGTGTGTCTGTCAAACTGAGATCAGTGTGGTGTAATCAGGGTATTCTGCTCATCATAGTCCCAGTTTAATGGGTTGCAGATATAACTAAACCTAGAAATACTGTTGTGATTGCTCTTGTTACCTGGTAGAGCTCTTACCATGTCAGCACAGGGGCTGTTCATATTTTAATGGATTTATCTCTTGTATGGAGGGTATTACAAGCTTTCATCTGTCTTCCAGTGAGACTCTACGGAAATCCCTCCAGGCATGAGGCAGTACCTGGGTGCTGAATTAATCTGTGCTCCTGGATTCTCACAGCTCCATTAGTGGCTTAGCAGGGGAAGCAGTTTGCATTAACAAACTTAAGTAGGATTTGCTGTGTTTGATCTGCCCTCGGTTCCTTGTATCCTCCCAGTAGCAGTGACAAAGACTGGGCACCTTACAGGAAGGCACAAAATAGTCATAGGGAAGACACAAAATAGGCTGATTTGTGAAACATGTATCAGCATCCTCCAGGGCCTGTGGGGTGAGGGAAAGTTGTGCTATAGTCAGGTTCAGTAAAAGACACCAAACCTTTCTTCCTCCTGCCACATACCCAGACACATCTGTACCCATGGCTCTTGCCTTACCTGTGACTTGAGCCATTTGAAGACAGCACAGTGTCACATCCTCCTCCAGGTAACCACTGCTGTCTGCTCTGTTGCTGGTGTGAGGCTGGGGCAGCTCTCAGAGACCGTGTGGTGCTTTGGAAAGGGCTGCTTTTCCCCTCACTTTTCATCCAATATTGCTGGTGTTCTTGATCTGTTTTCCATTAAAGAAACTGCCTGTGGGGCTCCACTGTATTTCCCTTGTGGTGCTGTGTGCCTTAGCAGAGCTCTGCATCCATCAGGGGCTGAATCTGACCTTTTTTTGGGAGCTGCTGACTTCTGCAAGGCTGTTCTCTACTGACCAGGGGCTCTCACAAAACAGCAGGGCCAAGCATGAAGTTAAACTTCAGGCTGCTTAAACCTGGGGTCAGTAAGTTAAGACCTGTTTTCAGGCATGGCTGTCAAGTGTCTGAAATAATAGTAGTTTGGGATAATAACCTGTTACCTTGTAGTACCTTCTAATAACAGCACACCAAGCAGCGAGTTTAGAGAGGGTCTCTAGTCAGTTGTGTCTATTTTCATCTAAAGCAAGTGTGGAACACACCAATTGCTTTTCTTTCAAGCTCTCACATACTATTTTGGGACAGAAATGCCTTAGGGAT
This sequence comes from Leptocoma aspasia, assembly GCA_013399835.1. Taxonomy (NCBI): domain Eukaryota; kingdom Metazoa; phylum Chordata; class Aves; order Passeriformes; family Nectariniidae; genus Leptocoma; species Leptocoma aspasia. The sequence goes on along the minus strand of VXAX01001420.1, from coordinate 66,838 downwards.
CTCCTTCTGATCAGGCTTTGTTTTTCTCTGTCAGCTCAAGGTGGCATACATATGGACTTCCACACTACCCAGCCTCTGACAAAGCTGGTATTGGCCCCACAGACCCCTCAGGTCTTGGCTGTGACCAATGGGCCACAGGTGCCATGACTGCACCTGCAAAGAAATGCCCTTTCTTTGGCTGCTGGCACTGGTCAGCTTAGGGAAATTTTAGGTCAGCTGTAACCCCAAAGTTCCTCTCCTTGTTAATGGTGAGAAATATTGCCTTTCTTTCATGTGGTTACTTTAACTCACTTGGTTGGTCTATTTGCTCCAGGATTTTCAGAGCAGTGGATGTATTTGCTGCTCTGCCAGCTCCTGGTGGATGAGCCAGGGATTCTGAGGCCCAGGATCTGTGTCAGTCCTGGATATCAGTGGGTGCTGCTGGTGTCATTCTCTCCTTCTCTAAGCTCTGCACCAACTGCAGGTGCCTGTGGGCTATGGAACTGTAGTGTCAGCAGCTCCATTTCCCACATTTCCCACCTCTCTTCTCATGCAGCAGACCCAGGTCCTGCCCATTCCTGTTCACACCAGTTACTGCTGCTCCCTGGCCTCTGGCTGTTGGCCTCTGATCTCTCCTAGGGAATTTTAACCCTCTGATAGGTACATGAGATCTGAGTGCTGCCCTCCAGCCATCAACTTCTTCACGGACAGGGAAACTTCACTTGCTATCAACTCTTAATTGTTTGAGAAGGGGCAGTCTCACCTCCCCAGGAGTGTCTGGGGTTGTTTGAAATGCCTGATTGCGATCTACCTTCTTACTAGAGTCTTGATCATCCTCCTCTCCCAAATTCCTGCTTTCCCAAAAGAATTTCCATATCTCTGAAGTAAGGAAGAGACCATTGGGGCTGACCAGGATGAAATTGCTCCCCTGTTAACTGTTTCCTGCTAAGCCTGTAGTCATCATTGGGTTTCAAAATGCAAGAATTTTCTGCAGCCCAAAATCTCTTGTCTCAATTGAGGCTGGCAAAGCCCAGCTTGTGAGGGTTTTGTTACTGCACAAGGTGAAAACGGTGAAACTGTCTTTTGTTAGGGCATGGATGGGACTGGGAGACACAAAAGAGCTGGGAATGCTTTAAAGGGAGGCTGGGAGACAAGCTTTGAGTAACAGAAAATGCAACAGCCAAGCAGTGAAACTTGGCATGTGTCTTGTTAGTGTCACATTTTTTTAATGTGGCATTTCCTAGGGATGTTTTGCTTCTATTTTCAAGTTGGTGTATATGTAGAAAATACTTTTAACTTCATTGACAGTTCCCTAGTGGTCTAGGGCATACAGTGCAGTGTCACAATTTGTTAGCTTTTGAAGAAGGTATTTTTAATCCACAAATTTAAACTCTTCACAATTGTATAATCTGTATTTTAGTTTTGTGGTTTCCTAATCGTGCGTGTAGAGAATGAGCTCATCCAGTTTATAAAATGAACGGAAGTATTCAACTCTTCTTTCTAAATAAATCTGGATCCATTTCTTTGTGGATTGCGTCCGAAACCTCCGATGCAGGCAAGTGTGAATGCTTAGAAATAAACTCATTTGCAATTTATATTTTTGCCAAGTGGTGAAAGTTGTCTCGTGCCCTGTCTTTCTAGAAAGGCTCTTCAGCTTTGAATTACAGCTGTGACATAAAAGCCAAGGGTGTGATGCCAGCTTGTCACTTTGGTGACAGCATCTGCCTGTCTTTGCAAAGGATCCAGCCACAGTTCTTCCTGGTTTTGCTGTGCTGCCTGACCATGCATAGCAGAGTTTTTGGGAGCCACTAGCCATCAATAGGGCAGCCCTCTTATGTGCCAGGGAATATGTCCTGGTGACTTCACTTCTGTGACAGGGAGACCCCCTCACTGCATCCCAGGGCTTATGTTTGGAGAGCAAGATCTGTTGCAGACTGTGGGATAATTTAGTAATAGCTTATTGTGGCTTTGGGTCCCAGGCTGGGAATCTTTGGGTTTCCAGATTAATTTAAGGGGGAAGAGCTATCTTCTCTCTTCCACCTGCCACATGAGGAATTCACTGGTTTTTCCCATGTTTTATGCAGCTGTATAATGCAGGCAGCAGCTAAGTAAATGATAGGATTTTAAAAGAAAAGTAAGCAGAGGGGTTCAGACCAGAGTAATACCCTAAATGTGTTTCAGCTCCTTCTCCTGGGCTGGATTGGGGTTTGATTTGACATTGTCCTTAGCCTGTTAATGGAGGCAGTTTGCTGGCTAATGTGCTGAGGAAATGGGGCAGCAGGAACAGCTTCAGGAACCTCCTAGAGAATTTAAACCTTCACCTGGAAATTGTGCTTGTAGGGACGGGGAGCAGGAGCCTCACTGAGGAGGCAGTAGGTGTGCTGTACCAGTTTAGGACCAATTCATGACTTTCAACCAGTAGCAACAGGAGTCCCATCATCAGGTGCTGAGAATGGCCAAACATTTGCTGTCTACAAAGCCAAAAGGAAAGGACTGCTCCAACCCAGTGAGAGAGGTAACTCCTTCAGCTGGTGGCAAGTTTCCTTGCCTTTCCTCTTTTTTCCACTGTAGGACTTTTGGTTTGTCCTTTATTACCCCCATCCTGTCCTTACCACATGTTCTTCATCCACTACCCAGGGTCTTTCTCCAGCAATTTTGAGCTGCAGCACAAATAGAAAAGCTCATGGAAGAAGTGCTTTGGTCTCCAGAGCAGCTTCTTTAAGTGAAAACACAGCTGTGAGGTTTGCAGCCTGTGCTGCTGTAAGGCTCATCCAGCCGGCACAGCCAGCACCGCTGCAGTGCTTCCAGCACGCAGGAATTGGGAAATCCATTGTGAACAAGATTGAGTTTGATGGCCTGCATGGAGGCAGATGGATGTATTTTTAAGGGATGAGGTGCCAGAAAACTCTGTGATTACGTTACTGGAGCATGGCTCGTTTTCTGTGGTTTTAAAAGTGAGTGTCAGGACTTCAGGACTATTTCTTTTTCGGGTCAAAACCGAAGTTTGGGCGGGGCATAAAAACCTGCTTGATGACTAAGTTTATTCTTAAAAAGCTTTCTAGAGCTTGCTGGAGAGGGGAGCCTTTATTCCAACCCAGAGCAGATACCAATCTTTTTGGACTTCCATGCAAATGGGCTTAAAAGTGATTAAGTGCCCAGGGTGAAAAAGAAGCCCTGGCTTTCAGGAAACTGTTTTCAGTGTGATCTTTAGATCCAATTCCCTGTTTTTTGTCTCAGAGGCTCATATTCTGCCTTGCCTCTTTGCCCTGGGTGAACTCTTTCTGCTTGAATACCCCCCACATCAGTGGAATTACCTTGACGGGTTCCAACTGAGGCTGCCCTTACATCACCCTAAACTGGGACAGCTCAGATCTGACCTGGTTCCTCAGCTGAACCAATAATACCTCTCTGACACTGTGCATGTGTAGAGAAAATTTTTCATCTCATGACAAAGGTTTGATGCTCAGAGCCAAGGCTGGGAACGGAGGATCCAAGCCAAGCCATTTACTCAAGGGGCATGCAGAATTTGCCCAGTGAGGTCAATATAGGGACTGGCAGTTCTTCAAGAGCCAGAAGAGTGCTCCTCATGCTCTTTCTTTGTTGGAGCTACCAGGCTTTATTGCATGACCAAGCCCCCAGCTGCTGGAAGTCTAAAACATTATTTTAAATGAGAATGGCTGCTGGCTGCACTGAAACCCAGGCAAGTCTGGAGGTCCATGGCAATGTGAAGCACTGTTCAGTCTTTCTGAAAATCTCTTTTTAGCCTTGGTGGAAGAAGCCACAAGATGTAGGGAGCTTCCCTAACACGCCCACTAAGCTGCATGGGGTCCCCTCAGGGCTCAAGCAGCACAGAGCTGCCAGTGCACTGAGGGGCAGCTGCTTCTTCTGCTTCACTGGTGTCTCATATCTGTACACTGGTTTAGTGTCTGCTCACCTCTGCTGAGGGTGGGATGGGAGCTTTGGGTGAGCAAAGAATGGAGCAATCCAAAGAATGGAGTAATTGTACAAACAAGTGTTATGTGCACATAGCCCTCAGTGCTGTGGGCTCAGGAGATTACTTTCCTTGAGGTGGTATTCCTCAAGGAGGTGGCATTACCTTCACCTTGAGCTTGCAGTACGTGCCACCAAACCACACCAAGGATCCGTGAGGGCTTCTGTGTGCTGTGAGTACATTCTCTTGCTCCATTGACCAGGCACAGGATAGTGTGCTCGCACCTGCTTGGTGCCTTAAATGAGATACCCCCATCCATGGAGTCAACAGCATCCTGCCCATCAGACAACTTGCCCAGCCCCTTTGAATTGCAGTGCTCTGCTCCTCTTCTGTTCGGGTGTATTGCAGTTGTGTCTGGTGACGAGTGAGCCGATCCATCACTGTATCCAAAGAGATCCAAATTATTCCTTTTGACAGCTCTTATTCACACACCTCCCTGTGCCTCTGACGTCTCAATTATTGATGGGGCTCTCCTGGTAGGCAGCACTCTGTTCTCAGCATGGCTGCGTTCCAGCTCCCGTTCCCATTGAGTTCATGCACACACCATGCCGAACGCTTCTTTATGTGCAGAGCCACTGAAGTGGAAAGGGATCTTTTATTACATGTGAGCTCCAGGGCTACACAACCAAAGGGGGCAGTGCAAGCCAAATCACACCGCAGTACGACGCTGGGAAATTTGCTCTCCCCCTCCTCTCCCAGGGAAGCCCAGCAGAGTCTTGTAAAATGAAATGACTTCATATGTTTAATGGCGAAGATCCCTTGATCTGAGGAACCTCCCTTGTGATGGGGGTCACCCTGCACTTGCATTTCTCTAAGAAACTTCAGTCCCCCATTGCCCCTGCAGGTATAAAATGCAGTATTTTTGGGAACAGTGCCTTTCCCTGTGCTGTGATATTAGCTTCTTTGCTGACTTTACAGCAAGCTCCTTCTGACGAGGAACACTGAAACGCACAAAAAGGAGCTTCAAAGTAGCAGTGTGGTGTAGGAGCAATGTTGTCAAATTGGTTAAGAGTTAAGCTGTGCCAGAGGGGTAATTGCAAAAGGCTGCTAGTTTTGTAGGGCTTTGTGTATGCAGGAGGTTCTGGATGTCTCGTGACATTGCGGCAGCAGAAGTCAGATAGAAGAATGATGAAGTGGTTGATCAGCTTCTGACATTTATCCCAGGCTTGCCCTTCAGCCTTCTGTGATTCAGAAGTAACCAGAAGTTCTGTGTGTAGTGAATGAAGGCAGAGGGAGAGGGCATCTGCTGGAGAAGATAGGACCAGAGAGAAGCAGCGCTGTGCGGGTGCAGAGAGCTGGGAAAGGACACTTGAGTTCTGTGTTTTGAAGTCTGTGGCAGCAGGCACTTCATAGATTAGCTTTAGCCTGAGAGAAAAAAATCTGTGCTGACCTTCCAAAGCACTGAGGTGCTGGGAAGCATGAGTGCCTTTGTAATGAGCAGGGCAGTGCAGAAGTGACAGAATCTGGTCACTGGAGCTCTCCTGAGGCTCCAGTGGCAGAGGGGACCCAACTGCAAGATGTTGAGTGGGTGTGGACAACTTTGTTAAGCTTAGTAGGAAGCTCTGCATTCCCAGCGTGCTCCCTGCACAGCTAGTCCTTCCCTAGCTGCCTTACCTGATGGCTTTCCACCCTGTGATGAGTTTTACCTGGGGGCTTTGTGCTCTCTGCAGAGGCCAAATGCCACCAAAGGAGCAAAGGCAGCTGGACCGTTGCCGGTGGCTGCTGACTGTTCATTTGGGGTCTGTAAGGACTCCTGGTGACAAACACAAGTCCCCTCTTTCCCCTCCTGGCTGACCATGACAGTGCATCAGCAGGGCAGATCTGCAGAAGAGCTTGGGTTGTGAATCAGTGACAGCACGGCTGCCTTGAGCTTTGGTTGCTGGGACAGACCTTTAGTTACACACCTCTCTGTGTGACAGCCTGACCCTGACCTTTCTCTGAGTGTGGTCCTCTTGTCACTGTGGGTGATGGCAACATCCTCTTGCCTCCTCAGACAGCATTGACCCACATGGTCAGCATAGTCCCCATTATCCAGGCCTTGCTGGCACTGGTAGATGATGCAGAGATGGCTGAGCCTGCCAAGCAGGGTGTGTTTTATTTGTCTGGAATACCATGAGCAGACAAAGAAGGATTAAAATAACAGGAAGTTGAAAACCCATTATCTTTGGGAACTGTGATCTTTCCTTTTTGGGTAGGCAGGTTCCATGGGACCTCATCCCCCCCAGATAGTGGAAAGGTCACCTTCCCATACCTGATTGCCCCAAGGTAGCTTGTCAAAACAAGGCTGTTTTCCTTCCTTCCTTCATTTTTTCCCTCCCCCTGGACTTGTGTCCTTGTGCAGAGGTGGTTCCACCCTTGAGCTGTGCTGGGCACCCAAAGTCTAGCTGAGCTATAACCAGAGATGCTCAGTTAGTGCAGCCCTAAAGCCCACTTAGCTAGAGCTGCAAACAAGAGGTTCAGGCAATCCTGAGTTTGTCCTGATCAAAATTATTGTTGTAAGTTGCCAAAGCCACAATTTTGCCAGATTTTGGACTTTCTTTTGTGCTTCATCTCCACTGATTCTGTGGTGCAGTGCCTTTTCCACAAAGAAAAGGATCTGGTAGATCTGTGTCTGCAATAATTGCTCTCTCTCTCACCTCAGAGGTGCTTCCTGATATTCTAGCAGGAAAGCTTTGGAAAACCTGGCCAAGAAAAAATGGCTTTAAGCAGTTCACAGTTCCTTCTTCAGTTCCCCAAATCAGGGCAGCTCATGTGTGAGGACTCTGCTTATGGAGCACATATGGCCAGCAAGGTGATTGCTTGTCTCCCTTGGGGAGGCTCCTTTGTTTCTTGCTGACCTACTGCTCCCATGTGGTAACTGCCATGTGCCATCATAGCATCTGGAGAGGCTGGATCCACAGCCAGGCTCCATGGATCTTGGCCAGAAGAAGCATCTCCAGCCAGCCCTGCTAGTCCTGCCATGGACACTGCTCTCCAAAGTGGATCTGAGTGATCAGGGCTTGCAAGAAGGGGAGCTGTGGAGAGTGTTAAGAGGTCACTGTCTTGACAGTGGTGTGAACTGTGATATGTGTACCATGGACACTCATGTTATGTGATGTTGCACGAGCTTGAGTTTCAGAATGGCTTACTCTGGTAGGGGTGTAGGAGTCAAGGGAGCTCAACTGAATTTCGCCTCAGTACTTGGTTCTTAACTCAGAATTCAAGGTGGTGAATTTTTCTATGATTTCATGGCATGCAGTTTTATTTGGGTCAGTGAGAGCACAGTGTATGACTTTGCTACTCTTTAGGGAAGGGAAAATCAGTGCATCATCTAGTGATTCAGCACACAGAGTTTCTTTACAGCCTACAGGAGAAAGATGTTTTAATTCTGTGTTCATTCCTGAATAAGCCATTAATTTGAGTAAGCAATTTTCTTGGAGCCCAGAGGAGAGGAGTCTGAGATCAAATGCAGTAGCTCAACACTGCTCTCTCCTCCTTTCCTTGCTTAAAAAGGTCAGGCTCATCATAACAAACCTCCTTTGACTTTTAGCCCTTGTGGTGACCTTCCCAGACCATTTCAAGAGTCCTGCACAATCCAGCACCGGCAACAGCCCTGCTGATAGTAATCTCTGTGACCCCAAAAAAATACATGAAGACTGGCAGCTATCTCCTCTAAAGGATGCTGCTCCTCTTACCCTCCCTGCTGGCTCCTGGTCAGAGTCTTTAGCTGAGCCCAGGGGCTGCACTTCATGGCTGTGAGAGCTGGTGGGACATTGACCTGGGGGCCAGCAGCCTTCCCCAGGGTAATGAGGAGCTGCTTGGATGTGCAGGGCTGTTGCAGAACTCAGTTCTGTGCTGTTTTCTAGGCAGTTCAGTGTATAAAATCACTGAAAACATTTTCAGCAAAAAAGTCTCCCCACAGAACCATTCTGTTGCTTGTTGAAAGAGGATTAATTTTTCCCCCTTAATAAAACAAGCCGTGTTTGAAATCCAAAAACCCTTGCTGAATGCCTTCTTGGAGCTGCAACCAAAGCAGCTTCCAGGTCCCATCATAGCCTGCTGCCGGAGGCAGATCCAAACTGCAAACCCTTCTAACAGCTCTTTAATAACTCTGCACAGAAGGAAAAATCTGTCACCTTTCCCTCTGCGGTTTCTCCTCTGTTCTGATGCACTGGAGGAATGAGATGGAGCCGGGAAAGTTTTCAGAGAAAGACTCGTGGGAACTCCAGCTGCCGATGGAGAAACTCATTTCTTCAGTGTCTGAGGGGAACCGCAGTCGCTCTGGTGAAGGGTGGTGTGTGTGGGTGGGTTTGGAGGGGTGAGCTGTTACAACCCGTGCATTTCAGAGGAACCACGAACACTTTATAGTAACAAAGGGTGGAAAAAGCAAGAGGTTTCTGCAATGCATGTGACTTTTCCCTGAGGTTTGGAACCCCACAGTATGTTCCAGGCCACGGTGTTTGCGTGTCAGCCTTGGTGGGTTAAGCTTTCTCCCACAAGCCTTGCTTGAAGTTGCTGTAATGAGCAAAAGCCTAAACTGTTGCTTTTTTTTTTTTCTCTCTCTCTCTCTTTTCATTGTCCCACAACCCTTCTCCTCTGTGCAGATGAAGCTCTCATTTACCTTGGACCAGGAGAGTGGGATGCCTCAGGGCTGTTATATCTATCAATACCGGGACAGCAACAAGTAAGTCCTGCGGAAGATTACACACAGCAAACATGGGAAGGTGCAGTGAAGGGAGACTGCCCTGCCTTCTGGCAAAGGGATCACAACTGCTTGTACCACTTAAAAGTAGATTAAAGAAGGCCTCAGGCTTGACCTGAAACTGGGAACAGCTCCTGTAAAGGCCAGATTCTTAAAATGCACGAGGCCCTGCAGCCCCTTTTTTTTTTCTCTAGCTTTTAAAATCTTCTTTTATTTGTCTAAAAGTCCTGCTCTTGGGTGCCTCAGGCTCTGACAGAGTTCACCCAGGCTTTGCCCAGGGGTGTTTGCAGCTCTCACCCTGCACTGTTGCTGCTGGGGTGACTCATGGGAGCATGACCTGGGGGAAAGCACCCAAAGGATGCAGAGCACTTGAAAGCAGAGCCCTCACCTGTGGTTAGCTAGACCCACAGAGCACCCCATTCTCTCTGCTGAAGCTCATGCATGGGTTCACTGAGTGGCCTTTGTGGTACCGTAGCCCCAGTGCAGCCACGTGCTCTGTTTTTGTAAGATACTATATGATATTCAAGCTTTGGATGTGTTTGGAGCACAGAGTCCTCTATTTCTAGGTATTCTGCCTATTTTTACTAGCTGCTGTAGTGAATTGGCACCCAAGATGTTTTTATTTCAAATCACATTCTCATTATCAAATTGACAGCAGCAGCAGAGTTCAGGATATTTCTGTGTTCGCCCTGAATACCAGCATGTCATAAATCCATGGCCTGTTACTCCACCCATGTAGTTCTGCTTCTTGCCAGTTATTCAAGTTAACCTAAAAAATGAGAGTATATGAAATTGTCAATGAACAGAACAGTCTGTAATTAGATCTGCTCAGAAACGCCAACAAGAGCAGTCCCAGCGAGGAAGAGGGACATCTGCAAATGCACAGAGCAGTGTCTTAGCTGAGAAATCTTAATATTTAAACAAGAAGGGAGATAATTTGTGGCAGACTCCTTCCTGCCTGTGGGTGGGTGACTAGCACGTGGTACATGGTCCCATCCCAAGTATCCCAGCCCCAGAGCCTTGTATGAGCAGAGTTGGTACCTCCAGCACCACCAAGCTCACAGGGCAACGTGCAGTTCAGTGCCAAAGCATAAAATCAACAAGGGAAGAGCATTTGTTTTTGAGGGTTTTAAAGGCAGTGGCACACAATGGACAGTGAGGAAAAGAAACCCCCCAGACCTGCTGGGCTTTGTTAAGGATGTTTATAGACCAGTGTTTCTAATTGTGTGGTGTATATCTTAAAAATCAGCAGCTGTGGTTTTTTTTGCCATAGACCCTCCTCTCCCCAGGCTCCAGTGGGTGTTTTCTGCCATTGTTTGAGGAAACTCCAGGGACATGAGTAGAGCTGTTTTGTTTAAGTGCTAAGGCCAGTAGCAATTCCTCTTGAAAACCTTGCTGTCAGCTGTGAGAGGCCCAGTGTGTGACAGAGTAGCTGTGTCATGCTGACAGCTGTTGATTGAGAGATATATGGCTGTGTCCTGTGTTTCTGGCTAGCACAGGAGCTGAGCCATCCTGGGCCATGCCAGCCAGGATCATGGCTAGAAGAAATACATTGTGGGCAGGATGAGTGCAATTGCAAGTAAATCCAGATTTGCGTGTGCCTGACAGATCCAAACTGCAATTACACCTCCATGCAGGCCCCTGCACTTGGTATTTCGTAGCTTGCTTGACCAGCCTGGGGAGAGCAGGATCCCGTTTCCCAGGGGTAGCCTTGCTAGGTTTGCACACATGCTTATCCCCCTAAACCCTGTGTGTACAGCCCAGCTCTTCCAACAGTCCTTGGCTGGTGAGCTGAAGCGTGAAGGTCTGTGCTACAGCTGATGCATTCCTGCAGGTAAAATGCCCTTGAGCTGAACATGTGCTTGGTTCTGGTTGTACCCTGGGTGATTTTGGAGGAGCTCATACGTGCTGCAGCTTTGTTAGCAACAAGAACTTTAAATTTGAATAGTGTTGGGAAGCACCACACATGGCTCCTGCTCAGCCAAGCAGAGACTGTTCCTCTCAAGCACTGGGCCTGTCATAGGGTTAATCTGATGTCCATACAGTAACATGGCACTTGTCACAATGGTTCTTCCTTATAGTAATTTTCCAGGGTAACTTGTAGGCCTTGTGTTCTCCCAAGTGTAGTCAGGCTTTGACAGTACCCATCAGGACTCAGGGGGTAGCAGCTCTTCTGCCTCCTAAAGATGTAACCAGAAGCTAAAGCAACATAACCTTGGTGTCTACATTGTATTTTGGAGCCATTTATAGCCCAGAGAAGAAATACTGGTGACACACTGCAAGCTCATGCATGGGAAAGACTGCAAATGTGCACCTCAGAGCCCAGTGCCCTCAGCAAAGCATCAGACCTGGGATCTGCTCCAGGGAAAGACTTATGGCAGGCGTGCAGGTGTGTGAAGCTGGTGAGCAGCAGTTTTAACAGGAGGAAGCTGAGGTGATTCTGGCCGGCAGAAACCCATTCTGACCTGGGGAGTGTGCCTGGTGCCCCAGAGATCTGCACGAGCCAGGCTGTGCATCTCAAGGCTTGGTGTCACCCTGGTCACTGAAAGAATGTCCTTTCCCCTCCAAGTGGCAAATGCTGTTCCAAGCTGCAGCCAGACGGGGCCACCGGAGAACAGCAGATACTGGTCTCCCACTTGGAGAACAAAGGACTGCAGCATTGCTGAAAGTGTAATTACCAGAGCAATTAAAATTTCCATTGATTAGGCTAGAAGTGCAAGTACCATACAGGCTCTTACAAGGGCAATCAATTGGAATTTGTTCCCTTTAAAGTGATAGAACCCTTCCAAGGAAATGTTGCTCTCCAGTCAGCTTTCTGGGGCCTGCCTGCCTGTCTGCAGGAACATCCATGGGCCCAGCACTCGCCCGCTCCACTCTTGCAGCCTGGGTGCCAAGCACTTTGGGTGGACTGGACTCAGTGGAACCTCAGAAGTCTTGGAAGCCTTGGATTGAGAGAGGTGCTGAGCAGCCAGCTGCTTGCCCTGCCCTTCCAACCCCTGCTATAATGGATAGGTATCCAGTGGTACTTGATAGTCCCAGTGGCAACTTGGAGCTGCATGGAGGAATGGGGGTGTCACTGCCCCTGTGGTCACAGGCGTGAGACCAGGGGACATCACTTCTCCTCCTCCTGTTCAGACCCAGGCATTTTCATCCCCTGGGCTACCAGTCCTTCCTAGCTTGTCAGTCCTTCCTGGCCCCAGACGAAGTGGCTTGACCTGACAGAAGCAAGCAGTGTGCTTTCTCATTTTTAAGCCATGTTGCTTAAATTCTCCCTAATGGAGATCAGTCAGTGTAATAGGCAGAGCCCCAGGCTGGTGCTCTGAGCTCTGTGGGACGCTGTCCTGCGAGGGGAGCACTGTGCTGTGACAGAGACAGACAGTGACGGGTGCTGGATGACACTTGGAACAGAAGCATACTGACAACCTTCAGATGGCCCTAGAGCAGTGACATCAAGGAGGGGACAGCCCTGCCAGATGTCCTGTCAGGTGTTGACACGGCACATGTCAGGTGTTGACAGTGGGACTGGCTTTCTTTCACTGCCGCTTGACACAGGCTGGATTTCTCTGATCCTGCACAGGATCCAATTGCAAAACCCAGCCAGGCAGTAAAAGACCATCAAGTTCATTCACATCCACCATGGCTCATGAATCCTGTCTTACAAAGTGCACTCACCAAGTCCCTGCTCCAGGAATGTGTTACAGGCTGTGCTGAGGAAGTGCCAGCTGCCCACTCTGAAGCCAACGTGCCCGGCATGACTGGTCCTGCTCCTGTGGGCTGCCAGGCAGCAGGAAGGATGAGGTCCATAAAGGTTATGGCTCAGCATGAAAGACTTCTTCCAGCCTGTGTGCAGGAAGAGCCAAAGCCAATTCGAGATCCCCCCGGAAGAAATTAATTGCGAGAAGTCCAGTGTCTTTTGGCTGTATCCAAGAAACAGAAAGTGCAGTCTGTTCTCTGCACTCACCATCACTATCCAGATGCTTCTCTGGAGACCTTCTAGGCTTTGCCCAGCTACCCACAGCAAGTCTGACCCTTCAAATGCCTTTGTCTTCTTTCCCAAGACTTTCTGATTACTGCCACCTTTCTCAGATGATGCAGTGCTCAGGGTCTCTGCCATCCCAGACCCACCAGGGAGGTGTAAATCCCTGCCAAGTATGACACTTCCTTGTCCCCAGCTGGTACTTCCCCTAATATGATTTTCCTGCTCCCTCAGTGTCCAGGTTTTGGTCTGGTTTTGAGGTCCTTTCCCCACATCCCAGATCTCACCTTTGGCGATAGACCAGCTTGCAGCTCACCAATGAATTCCATTGTAATTCTGCGCTGCAGCTGCAGTTTGTGTCAGGATTATGAATTTGCAGTGGGAGCTTTCATGTTCTCTTCAGAGTAATTTCGAAACCCAGAGGAGCAGCATCTTGCATGGAAGCACTTAAGAGACCTCTTACAAAACCAGCATTGGAGTATTGATCACTTTTTCTCTCTGGGGACCCAGAGTGCTGCAGATTGAGCTGCTGTGCAGTGTTGCCACTTGCGGGCAGCACCACACAACTCTTCAGAATGAGAAGTGAAAAACAGCTCCAGTTGAAAGGAAAAGTGGTGCCCCCTTTTATATAGAGATCAGTGATGTCTGGTACATTGGATTATCACTTAAAACACCAGGACTTCAAATGCCAGGGTGCATGCACTCCTGATGCTGACAGGCTCATGATACATAATGCTGTTTGGGTTACCAACAGGCTCCTCTGTGCAATCTTTTCATAAGGTGAATGTAGTATCTGCAGTGATGTACCCAATGTTACATCAAGAGAGCCAACCTATAATTATGCTGGAATTGTTTGAATGGGTTATTTGTCACTAACACATTATCTCACTCCATTTATTGCTCCCATTCAGGACTGCAGCAGTTTTGGTGTAAACAGAGTTTGGGTGGATATTTGGGAGGGTTTGCTTTTCTGAAAAAGAGCAAAGCAGAATTGTTTGGAGTTTATTCTTTTTTTCTAGAAGAGCTGTTGACTGGCGGTGCTAGGAAGAAAATATGTAAAGCAGCTGACACAGCTGCTGATTTGTTTTCAGAGATACTTCCCAGGTGTACAGCTCATGTGTTGGACTTTAGCATGGACCTGGTTGTTCTGCAGTGAGCTGACAGGTTTACCATGTTTTTTTTCCTTGTGAGAAATTGAGGTAGGTTGCAGAGTGGGTTGTTTGCACGAGGAGCTGCTGCACAGCTCACACAGTCCCTGGGTGCCTGACCTGCCTTGTTTCATGGTGCACATCCCAGCGAAGCAGCACTGCTTCTGGTGGTGTAAAGAAACTCCCCTGATGGCATCTGATTTCCTAGTTAGTGATCATGCTCTGCCCCATTCCAACCTGCAAGGCTAGGGAAGTCTCTGAAAGTGACATCTTCTCCTGTTTGTCTTGTCTGGTAGACTGGAATTTCATAGGGGAAATCCATGTACATGTCCCTTGACATCTTGGACAGATGCTTTCTTGCAGCAGTTATTCACCTGAAATTTGTGAAATGCTTTGTTTAGATTTCAGAATAAAATAAAATTAATGCAATTACCAGGAAAAAAAAAGATAAGATAGCACACTGGAATTTTTCTTTTTGATACCATGTGTTGTTTTTTGTTTCACTGGTGACACTAAACTTTATACAAGTACTCCCTTCACCTGCCAAGTGCACCCTTCACCTGCCAAAGGGTAAGCACTGGAGTTGGCCAGCAAGGCTGGTGAATTATTCTGTCACTGTACATGGAGATAAACCAGTCCTCCTGGTTTTGGCATTGGTTCAGTGAAGGGTAAATTGTCCAGGAGAATAAGTCTGGAGGTTGACCTTTAAAACTTTGAAAGATATGTAATCCTTCCTGCCTAAGGCATAAGCTCGGTTTTCTGTCCTCCAAGGCTGCCAGGACATAAGCTGCAAAACAGCCTTTGTCACTTGGGACTTTGAGGAGCAGAGAGTTGTTCTTTCCTTCCAGAGGGGCCCCTATGGCCATTCCTAGCTGGGGCGAAAGGACTATTGCAAAAGGCTCTGCCCAAGTACTACATAGCTGCTTTTCTTGACACAGACTTAGCTCCTCCTACCATCCTGCTGCTTAATAATAGTTTTCTAGTCCATCAGAGCTGTGGAAATAGTAACTGCCAAATCCTTGGAGTGTCAATGCAATGAGGGGGATGCAAATGGCAAAGGTGTTCAAGGAAACTCACCTTCTCCTTGACCAGGCAGATGGGATTTGAACATAACCTTATTCCTTACAAACAAATGTTTGAAGCTTTCTTACATAGTATCCCACAGTGACCAGTAGCTCTCTTTAAATCCTCAGCAGGGTTCCAGAAGCAGTCAGTGTGTGCTCCCACCCACAAGAGGTAGGAAGGACTGGGCTCTTAAATCCTAGTGAGTGTGGGACCTCTCTTCTCTCCCTAGACTGAATCAAAGGAGTTTGTCATCTTATTTGTTTCAGTGTTTGCTTGGGAAGGAACTGTAAAACCTCCTTGTGTCAATGTTAGGTGTCTGGGTATTTGGTGGCAGTCAGGTAGGTGAGAACATCAGCTGCAGTTGTAATTGAGTCAGAGATGCTGTCTCCATGTGTCATCCCGGAGATCTGTTTACATATCCATTTATTTAACAAATGTTTGAAAGCCCTCAGCAGCATTTCAGCACCATTTCCCTGGCCTATATGTGTCTGACTAATGCTCAAGGCAGTGAGCTATATCTGGACTCGAATTGCTAGCCTGTGCATGTGGGTTTCTTAGCAGCCCTGAATTAGATGAGTCTGTGATTAGCCCTTACGAACATGGCAGAGGAGAGATCTGACGTGAGAAAGAATGAATAATATCCCTCCACAAGAAGCACCTCTCAATTTCATCATGGACCCAAGCTGCTGAATTGATTTTGTGTCAAGGAAGGCACTCTCCTGAGCTGGGACCTGGCTAGAAAAATCACCAAATCCCCTAGCTATACCTCTCCCAGTAGGATTTCTAGGCACAGCTTTTTCTTCACAATTAGGGAAAGGGAGTCCTTGTTTTGGCCTAGTCTCTGTGTCGTTGAATGTATAGGCATAGTGCAGAGTGACTTCTCTGCCAGTAGCCAGTTCTGCTGGCCACCCTGAGATGTTACAAGCAGGGAATGCTGGGACAGTGAGTGAGAGGATGTACTGCCTACTTTTGCTTTGTCAGGAAGTGCTTTGGGTACAAAGGATGGAGAGTTGCTTGCAGGGACAGACAGTAGGGGAAGACCGAGGGTGGTGAAGGGAATCCTGAGTACTTGGAGCTAGCTGTGATGAGGGATGCTCTGCTTGGGGACAAACCTGCCATTCCTGCTGGGCATGCTGCTGTTGGATCTGTGCTGTCTGCCCTGAGGGAGTGAGGGTTTTGGTTTGCCACAGGCAGGACCTCTGTGGTCTATGCAGCACTAAGTACCTTGGTTCCCCAGGGCATCTGCAGTGTGAGCTGGAGGAACCGGGTGGACTGTCAGCCAGCTGGGATTGCTCTCTCATAAAGAGCTACTGGCTGAAAGCTGAAGAGTTCAGATTAGAAATAAAGCATGCATTTGAAAGACAAGAGAGATTAACTAGGAAATTGGGCCAAGAGAAGAAGAGGGAATTTTCTTTCAAGGACAAATACACTTCTGGAATATGCTTTAGACCCTGCAAGTCTTTTTTAACAGAGTAGTAGCTACCTGAAGGCCTCCAGGCACACGGCATCAGCTGGTGAAATAATCTTCCCAGTTTTGAATCCCTGACACATTGCTCTGTGTTAATGTAAAAGGCCAGTTTTGCACTGACACCACTCCTCTCTCCACATACTCTGCTGAGTTGGGCATTCCATGGACCTTATTGAAATTATGTCCTCACAAATTAGAGGGTGAGAGTGGAACTATCTCTTCTTACCCTCTCCTGAGCAGCTAAGGTCCCAGTTCTGTTTTTCCAGCTACTGCTGTGCATTGTTCTTGGTCCTGCTGCTTTTTCAGTGTTTTGTTTTTTCCACAGTTCAGAGCAGCTACATCAGTCTGGCAATGGATTCCACTCTCCACACCTCCCTACTTCTTCTCCATCAAAAAAAGGAACTGCAAGTGACATGCATGTTTTGGGTGCTCAGCTCCTCACTCAAGGTCACCCCAAGTGGGGTTCCTCTTAGAGTTTAGCACTTTCACCTCTTTCAACTGGCCATGCATTGCTCAATTTGGAGCCTAATGGATTTGTCACCTGACTTTGCCTGTCTCAGATGTCCCCAGCAATGTAAGAGGATTTGGGCACAACTTCCTTTCAAGTTAATGGAAAGATCTTTATTGGAAAGAACCTGCTTGAGGATCTGAGTGTACTTTGCATTAATGTTTCCATTAATTTTAATGGAAGCTGGTTTGAAATTCCTCAGATCAGCTTTGAACATCTTAAATTTTGTGTCCTTCACCTGTCTCATCTGAAATGCAGCACTCTTAAATGAGCAGCCTCATTACTGGCCAAGATGTTCTGCAAGCTTTTTCTGCCTCTGGGAATGTCCTGTTCTCTGTTGATCCCACTGGACCCCTCACCAGCTCACCACACATGGGGTAGGAGCTCCATGGTCAGCACCCAACTCAGAGGCTGTTCCTTCCATGGTCTCTGGCAAGTCACATCGTCTGTTTCTGCTCCACCACCCTCTGTAGAGAAAAAAAGAGCAAGAATCCTTGCAAGAATCCTCAGGGACTTTTTTATTAGCATTTATAAAGCGTTTTGCTATTGTCAAACAGAAGGGAATAGAGAAGAGTGAACTTTTATCATTGCCACTCAACTCTCAGTTTCTGCAAAGCTCTGCTGCCGTGGGCACGATGGCACGTGGCATTTGGCTGGTACAGGCAGGTGCAGAGCCCAGCCTGGGTTTTAGCCTGGCTCAGATCTTGTCTGGCTTTCCTGCTTCTGCAGGGCCTCACTACTCTGGGCACTGGCCTGGTGAGCTGAGCAGCACAGGATCCCCCCCTTCCCCTCCTACTTTGACACTTGAACACAGCAGTGATGAACTGTTCCTGTACATCTCTCACTGATCAGATCGCTGCTCACTCCTGCCTTGTACAGCAGAGCTCTTGCCTGCCTCTGGGCTGCTCTTAGATACTTCTTTCTGTCTCCACTGAGCTGAGCAGAGACCAACATCTCAACTCCTCATCACACCATCCCTGTGGTGAAAACCGGCCCTGGCAGAGCTCTTGTAAATGTTGCATCTCTGGCATAATCTCATTTTGCTGAGACAGTCCAGGTTAAACAGTCTGATGTAGTAAAGGAGTTGATGCAAACCCTGCTCATCTCAATGTAATCACTTTAGTGATCAGCTACACTGATCAGTGCAGTTGTCCTGACTTTCAAGAAAGACCATGCTGGCTTAGGCCCTCTGGAAATACTCCTGGGAAGGACTTTGTGGTAAAATAGGACCTAAAGTGAGGTGAGGAGAAGTCATCATTAGTGAGTTTTTCATGCTTTATTTAAGCTCAGTGCTTATTTGTAATCTTGCTGACAGACAGGCAGTACCTGGTGACATGTGGCTGGGCACAAGTGTCCAGGTAACAGGAGCAGACAGGGTCCACCATGCACAAAGAAGTCTGGTGTGACTTGTTTGAAGCATAAAGCAGGAGAAGCTGGGAGCAGGCTGCCTGTGCTCACACACACACTCCCAGCTGGGCCAGCCCCAGGTCAGTTCCAGCCTCCAACAATTAGTGAGACAGATTGAATCTAGATTGATCTTTCTACTTTCACAGAGTGAGCCAATTCTAGCAAGAAAATCTCCTTTCCCCGTGTTTCCATGTTAAAAGGAAGGAGACCTTGTCAGATTTCTGGATAAATGGGAAGAACAGGGCAAGGTGGAAATAAATGTTGTGCTAATGCGTAGGAAGAATCATTAGGACAGAAAGACATCACTGATGTAGCCAGGCTGGGGCTGATCCGCACTGCTGTGTTGAAACTCTGCCTCTGGTAAGAGTACTGCAAAAGGCAGGATTCAAGAGGACTATGCTATTTATTCACATTTGCAGCATTTTGCAGAGAGTCAGAATCTGGTTCAGAGCAAGAGTTTTTGGCACCAGTAACAGCCTGGACCAGAGCAGTGATGTTTGCTGCAGGGTATTCAGAGGAATTGCCTCTTGGTGCTGTTCTTTTACAGATGCACTCGGGTCACTCAGATATTTACAGTCACTGAGAGAAAACTGAGGTTGTGGGAAAGCAGAGGAGAAGGGACATGTTGCTTCAGTGAATGTACAGAAGCAGGAATATGGTGCTGAGCTGAGCTAATATGGGTCTCTTTGGGGATGAGGTTTTGTGAGGGCAAATGGGAAGTGCAGAGCAGGGGGATCAGTCCCTGGTCGAAGCCAGTGGAGAAGGATCAAACATCTGTTTAATGCTGTGTGTCACACCAACTACTCAGCCAAACTGTGATGACACTAACAGGGACATTTAACTGAGCTGGTTCTGGTCTGCCCTCTCTCTCAGCCACATTTTGCTGCACTGTGATCAACAAGGACAGCAAAGAAACTGGAAGATTGGGCAGGGCATTTTCAAGGAGAGTTGTTAACCCTGAAGGGTGCAGTGCTCTGGTCACAGCATGGCTACACAAGCTGTTCTGCCCACACAGCCAAGGCAGGACCTGTGCCACAAAGGGATCTCTCCATTGCACCCAGTATGCTCAGTTTTTAAGAACACCATAAAAAGCAGTCAGAGAAGTATGACAGAGCACACCACAGCCAAACCAGTCTGGCTTTCCATCACTGCAGAGAGCAGCAGGCAGGCCTGGAGAAAACAGCTTGCAAGCTGACTGACCAGACAGCTGAATGAGACAAAGGATGCTTGTCCTGAGATCTGTCATGGGTGTAGCCATTTCCAAGCTCCCAAAAGTGCAAAGGGATGCTCTCCTAGCTGGCAGAGCAGTGAGGCTTTGTGCATGTTTATCCAGGGCTTTTGCCTGCATGGTGCCAGTGCAAGAGCTGAGAGCCGCTGCTTGTCATTGACAGCTCAGCTGTTGTTGCAAAGTATGATTTAATAGCAAGACTTGATTACAACATGCAAATGTAGCTGCTGGGGGACTATCTCAGAGGTTTGTGGAGATTAGCTGTTAAATTGGCCAGTGCAAAAACATTATTAAGCAGAGAACATAATTACTCATCTTGTGCTTCTGTAGTGTATAGAAGAGACAGATTTGTTTAAAAGCCAGCAAGTCCTATATGGAGAAAAGACTTGTGTAAATGCCACATCATGTACTGCTGTATGTTGCAGCATATTTTATTAGAGAAGCAATACTTAATAACAGCATTTGGGAACTCATGGAAGAAATCTGTTATATTATTCTGCATCATAAAAGCAAACCTAATGCCTAGTGTGTGAAGGCTGTGCAGATATTGAAGCATCTCCTTTTGGTGGTGGTTGATTGCTTTTATGGAGATTGCATCATATGGATGTAAACAAGTCCAGCACTTGATATGAAATCTGGGAGCCAGGTTTTAGACTCGTGCATCTGTCTTCTATCTGTGCCTGTTCCCTCTGAAATGCATCAAGGTTCCCATTAACACCTTAAATGTAGAAAGTAGAGTCAAAACAAGACTGTCAGCACATACAAAATGAACAACTGGGCGTGTGCTTGCTGTAATGTAATTCCCTTTCAGTCCTAGAGTAGTCTGTGAGGTTTCTAGAATAAAAAGCTCATCTGTGTGTGAGGATGCAGGGAGGAGGGTTGAAGTGTGGGGAGCTCCTTGGTGCTGCAGACCTGATTTGGGAGCAGGCTGTGGTTTGGGGATTTCCTCTTGCCTTGTGGCTCTCAGTAGCCCAGGATGGGCTTGCAGGGGTGATGCACTGGCAGCTAGAGGGCTGAAGTCAGATGTCAAAATGCATTTGGTTAGTCAAAGCCCTATAAAGTTTCATGAAAGTCATTTAACAGAGGAGTCAGGAGGACTGAATTAGGGGAACAGCTTGTTCCTAATAGAGTGTAGTTCCTGTAGTTCCAAGTGCTGGCATGGGAATGGGGTGGTGTTGTCAGGGCTGTCATTGCTGCTGTGCTGCAGTGGCTGCTGCTGACCCCTGATTCATGTCACTGGACATTTCCTCTCCAGCATCCCAGATGCTCTGCTGAGGCTTCACTTGTCTTAGCAGAAGGAAGTATCCTCCCAAGCCTAAGCGAGAAAGATGAAGATTTCAAGGGATTTTGATGAGAAGCTCCTTGCCATTCCTTTGTTGCAGCTCAAGAGCTTTTGTGCACCAGTAATTGCTCCCCAGGCTGATTCGCATGGGACTCAGAGCTGGATGTGTAGCTGCCTGTGAACCTCAGCAGTACGTCCCAGTCACTCTAAATTTGAATTCATAGTCAGTCCTCCTTCCTCCTTTTGGATGTGTCCATGCAGACACAGGCTTGCTCCTCACCTGCTCCAGACTGGTAAATTTGCCACAGCTGGAGGCATCAGCTGTTCAGGTGGTGCAGGCAGGGAAACAATACTTGTGGCTGGGCTTGTTTTCCACTCAGAGCCCTGAAGCACCTGAATCCCAAGGCGGCTCACCAGCATCTGCTGGGAACACTGGGATCCCTGGGAAGCAGGTCTGGCTGCATCCAGCAGCAGCATCTCCCTGCTTTCATTACTCAGTGCCAAAAATACCTGTGAGTGGTTTGCAAGCCGTGAGTGTCAGAGGGGGCAGTTCTGGGAAGGTCTGGTATCAACTGGGGAAGGGAGAATAACACATCTTGTCATCAGTGAGCATGAAGGGATGCTACCTGCAGCTAGGTGCTGGGAGTGGGTAGAAGCAGTGACTGGGTCTGGGTCTCAGCAGGGGAGACCAGCTGAGGGTGGATCAGCCCTGTTGGCAGAGGAGCAGGAAGGGGCATGGGGCAGCATGGGCTGAAATGCTGAGCTAGGGCATCTTAGTCCCTGCACAGGCACATCTCAATTACAGCTATTTTTAAATAATGTTCATTGATAGTTTGTAATGAAGCCAAAAAGTGGGAGAAACCACGTAGCAATATTTCATATTAGTTTTGCCTCAGTTGTTTGGGGGCTGTGTGTTTGAGCTGTCTGCATCTCCCTAAACACCACGTGCACACTTTGAAGCTGCATATCCAGTGATCAATGCTGATAAATGCCATAAATTTCACGTGGTGGTAGAGTTACAACAGGAGTCTCTGGTAGCCAGGGAGGAGACAGAAGTAATGTACTCCTCTGCTAATCTCCTTTTTTCTCTGTGTGTACAGCTTGGGTGTGCAAGAGATCCATCTGTTAAATGGCTGTAAACCTGTTCTCAGAGTCTGGAGTGCAAGAAGTTGTTTGTGTGATCCTCTTCTCTGACAGAACTGGTGCTGCCTACAGGAGATGCCCTTAGCTGCAAACTGAGGTACTCTAGGAAGAGTTGCAGTAGCTCTTGGTTCCATGAATTATAGAGTTTTACTGCACTGAGTAGTGTAGCACAATTGGAGGCAGGACCTGCTCCTCACAGGTCTTGAGAGTTTGCCACTGCTGCTCCGAAACCCTGGGCTAGAATAAGGCTGTGATAATTAATGGAAGTTAAAGTGCTCCTTCTGCCTGTGAGCTGGTTGGAAATGGAAAAGAAGAATCTGTCACAATTGTGACTGGCTCTAAACTACTGTCAGGCTTTCCTCCTTCCCTTCCCCTGCCCCAAGTGGAAAATTGTATTGGAAAGCAGCAGTTAGAGCACTTAAATCTTTCCACAGTTCATTTCAAGCTCCCTTTCTTCTTCACAGCCATACCCAGGCTGGTTTGGGGCGTGGATGGGAGTCTCTGGCTGAAACCTGCAGGATGTTAAATAACAATGGGAGAGTGAGTTTCAAGGAGGGTATAATGTGCCTGGATTGCACGTACCCTAAGCTGTATTTCCCATGCTTTGACATTCAGCCCATCCATGCTTCACTCCTGAACTGTTTCCTTTCCATATGGGATCTGTCTTGGTGTGATATGGAGCCAGCCCAGGCTGAAATTGGGTTGGTGCCTCTCATGCTCTGGAGGGACATGCTCCCACAAGCATCCACAGAAGCTGCTGGTGTCTGTCATGTCCAGACAGCTGTAAGTGAGCACATGAAGTGTGGGCAGTAACAGAAGTTGTTGTATCCCCTATGATGGGTTACCAGATTCTTGTAATCCCTGCCCTTTTCCAGGTACTTGGATTGTCTGTTTTAACTATTGTATGTCCCCTTTCTCTTAACACCTCTTGGCACAGTCACGTTGCTGCTGCAGGCAGTGGTTCTGAGTGGGTTTGTCCCCTGCCAAAACTGGTCAGTGAAGGGCATCTGATGGAGCTTCACTGTCCTTCTCAGGTGTCCAGATTCAACAGGTTGATCAGTTGGAGGAAGCTTCCAAAGCTTTTACTTGGATGTTACTAAGTAACCCTTGTTAGAGAGCTGAGGGGCCAATGCACAGATCAGACCCACTCCTTAGGGAAGTCTGCTGCCTCCCTGGGGCCAAGTTATAAAAATGAAAACTTCCCACCCTGATATGGCCCTCAGATATTACCCATTATTGATTTTTCACATAAGCAGCAATGATGTTGCAACAAGAAGTCCAAGGACATTCAAGAGATACTTCAATGGTTTGGGATGACTAAGGGATCAGGAGAACAGGCAATGTCCTCCTTATTCTTCCAGTTACAGGAAATGATAAGGGAAGAAACAGAAAGAACCAGCAGGTCAATACCTGGCTCCAGGCCTGGGGTCACTGAAGAATTTGGGGGTTTTTTTGCTCATAGGTTGCTTTACACCAGGCTTGCTGGTGATAGACAGGGTACACATGTCTCAAAGGGGAAGAAGGATTTTTGCCCAAGAGTTAATAGGGTTCATTGGAAGACCTTTAAACTAGATTTGAAGGAGGAAAGGGATAAAACCCAGCTTTATCTAAATGTACATTTCCCCTGTTTATTCAAGGGTTAAGCAGTCTGAGAGACACAGCACTCATAGCCAGGTATCTGTCAGGCTTGGATTGGAGGCTCACCAAAGCATAAGGATATATGGTTTTATTTCTGTTTTGTCATTTGGAGATTGCTACTCAATGTCTGTAGGACAAGAAAGCTCCAGGGCATCTTAGGATATGCCTTGTGCTCCAAGAGACGTTGTTTTGGCTTTGCAACATTCAAATGCAAAGTCAAGAACTGATGCCTGAAGTGCTCCTTTGTCAAGGATTAAAAGGCACTGCCAAGGCTTTGCAAGATAACAGTGTTGCAAATCTTATCATGATCCAATGCTGAGATCAGTCAGTTTCAGCAGCACAAATGTGCTGACAGATCTGTGTGTCTGCTTTCTTGCAATGGTAGATTTTTTCAGGTTGATCTGTGCTGCTGAACTCTGGAAGAATTGGAAGGTAACATTGCAAGAGTTCTTCTTCATCACACCTGGGTCTTAATTTTAACCAAGCTTCCTTTCATCTGGTAAAAGCCTGGCCCAAAGGAGCAGTTTTAGGATATCGTCATGGATCTAGCTTTGGTTTCTCTGTTCTTAGATGGAGCTGAGGGATCCATAAAAGTCAGCAGAGGAACTAGCTGGAGTAACCAGGTTTGACTGTGACAATCAGGGATAGAGGTATTTGCTAAATTCACCCAGCAACATGTGAGGTTTTGCAGACCTTGGAATCAAGAGAGCTTGTTCTCAGTTCTATACAATCTCAGTAGAGGGACTGGGACATGAAACAAAGTCCTTTCTTACGGTGCAGCTCTGGAGAGTCATCATATCCATCTCTGGACTTGAATGATACAGTTCTCCCTTGCTTATAGTGATAGGTCCCATGCCACTCATCCTCACCTCTTATGGTCTCATTGAAACTGCCCCATCTGTCCTCATCTGCCATCTGGCTGGCAGTAGCTCCATCTGGAGACAAGGAGCTCTCTGTCACCCACACCCTCCAAGGTGCTGTTTGGGACCCGTTCCCACGCCGCTCGGCTTTCTCCGTGCCTGTCCAGCTCCAGTGGGATGTGTATCTGTTTTCTGTTTTTCCTCAATCCTGTTGTGTAAATGAGGCTAATTTCAGCCTGCTGTGATCTGTGGGCTCACTGGAACGTGGCTGTAAATCCAGATCTGAACATCTTCTTGTAATGGACGGGGTGGTGAAATTGCATTGCTGCCTTTAACCTCAGGCTGTCCTTAGACCAAACTAGACTCTTCACAGCCCCTGCAGCGGTAAATCAAACAGCTTTTGAATCGATGCACATAAAATTCAAGGGAGAGAAGTTACAGATGGAAAAGACCCATTGTACCTTGAGCCTGTCCTGCTGCAGAGGGAGTAAGGCTCTCTTAGGAAAGGCAAAGCTCCAAGCCTGCTGTCTGAAGCCAGGCAGGGTGAGAGTCCTGCCTGGGGAAATATGTGGGGTGGGG
Organism: Leptocoma aspasia; assembly: GCA_013399835.1. Taxonomy (NCBI): domain Eukaryota; kingdom Metazoa; phylum Chordata; class Aves; order Passeriformes; family Nectariniidae; genus Leptocoma; species Leptocoma aspasia. The sequence goes on along the minus strand of VXAX01001420.1, from coordinate 41,885 downwards.
GGAGACTGCCTAAATTTCCTGCAGCTTTTCCATTCTGCTCATCTCTGCATTTTATTCCCTTGGCTTTATTTTTTGGGCAAGAAAACTGATGTTGGTTGTATATTCAACAAACCAAATATGTTCGTTCTCCTGATCATTGTTTTTCACTCAGGGCTATGTTTGACTTTTCCTTAGAAGCATGTTTTTCTCACCTAATATTTAGTTTAAGATCATAGGAGCTGGATATAAAACCTTCTGGGACATTTTAATCTGCCAAGAGGCTGTTTGAAAGCAGAAGTTATCCAGAGTATTTCAGTAGCATATTTAGAAAACATCACCCCCAAATTCTGTGTTGCCCATTTCCTTTTCATTTCCCTGCCAACTTTCATTGTTTGTTTTAACCTCGATCTGCTGTCAGTGTCCCCCATACCTTGCTTCCCTCCCCCTCGGGTTTCCATGTCTTTGAAAGTCCTGGTAAGCAGAAGGTTTGTGATTGCTTTGCAATCTTTTCAGACCAAGAATAATACAGCCAGAGCCAGCTGGATCCCTGGCTCTGTATTGATACAACTGTTCCCTTTAACCTGCCCACACTCAGTGCTACAACTGCAAATCTGAGGTTGAACCAGAGCAGTGCTGGGCAGTGCTGTGAGCCCTGATCTATGGCCCTTCCTGGAAAGCAGCACCCCAGCAGAGCATCCCATGGCCAGGGAGCAGCTGCTTTGGGTGTTGTCTGCTGGGGACCTTGGGAACTTGCTAACTTACATGTGTTTTTCTGACACAAATCTTCTCAGAATCAGTGATCCCAGTGGTCGTTCTGATTCCCTTGATCTGCAGCCAGTTTCTCCCGAGCAGTCCTCCTCTGGCAAGGCCCTTGCTGAAGGCTGGCCAGTCTGGGTAGTTGCTTCTCCTGGAGGTCTCTTCCCATGAGCCCAAACAGCACTTGTGAGCATAGTTAGGAACTGGAACAGGCACCCCGAGAAGCTGTGAGAAAGTTGAAGGTGGAGATTGCTAGAACTCAACTGGAAAAGGCCAGCTTAATCCAGCTTTGAAGTTCTCTGCATTGCTTGGAGCAGAGACTTGCAGCAGAAGAGGGCATTACTTAGCAAGTCACTGCCTGACTTTCACATCATGAACATCGGGGGTGTGTGTTGAGTTGTCATGCCACTGCTGCCTTTGGCTGCCAGATTATGTAGATTACTTTCCATGGTTTTGGTATTTTAAACTCTTTTTTTGTTATCTTTCGTTCTTCATCTCAGAATCTTCATGAGTTTCTCTTCATGAGTTTCTGCAGACTCCTTGTTTGTCCCTGGGTCACATCCTGGTTGGTAGAGATATGCTCTCCCAGTCATTGACCATCTCAGAATATGCTTCCAGTCTGGAATGTTAATCCACTATTCTTTATTTCCCCCTTGTCCATCAGATTATTTCCTGCTTTGGAAGTAATCAACTCTTTAATTGCAGGTAAACTGGGAAAAAGCAAGTCCAAAGGCTGAAGGGTGTAACACACACAGGGTGTTAATGTCTTCTCAGCAGGAATGTCTGGGAGAACATTGGCTGATGGGGAATGTGAAACAGGAAGGCTGGTTCTAGTAGTCTGTGACTCCCTGCAGCACTATCAGTTCTCTGGGTGATTAACTGTTTGTTCCTCCCTTAATGAAAACTTGTCTCAGATGAAACCACCATAATAGAAAGCTGATGTTCTGGAGCATTCCCAAGTGTAGGTTAATATTTACAAGCTATCAGGTTCAGGGTTTATCTTCATCCCTTGCTGGCACAGAGATAAAATCCTTTTAAAAATCCTTTTTGATCTTTCTGGTTCATGACATGGCTTTAGTAAGACACTTTCCATATGGAGAGGGTAAATGTCTTAATGGAAATGTAAGTTTTTCTCATCATTTCAGGGACTAGTAACAGATGAAGAGCCCCCCATGTACCAGGGGCATTGGCTTATAAGGGAGCATAAGTGATGGACAGTATCTCTGCAGGATACTTGTGCTAGGAAATGTCAGAATATTATTTCTGCCTCAATGGCTTAAGATCATGTTTACCTAATGGACTTACACTTGCATTTTGCAGGTGTTGTGTTAATATTAACGTGTTGTCTGAATTGTTAATATTTCTTCACTTCAACATTACATTAATGAAGGCTGCAGGGGATGGAGAAAAGACCTGGCTAATTAATTAAATCGGCAGAAAGCATCTTTAACTTTCCATCATGCTGCCCTTTGCTTCCACCTAATGGGTCTTGGCATTTCTGGTCAGCAGCCACGTAACACATGCTGCTGTATGGAGCACTCAGCAATGCACTTGCTAATTTTTCTGACCCATAAATCACTTGCATAAACTTTTAATGGCGAGGAAAAGTGCCTTTCATTCCTGTTTCCTCCTTCCAGTGGGAAAGGCAGTCTGATAACAGGCAGTGCTGGCCTGTGTGGGTCTGGAGGCTTTCCCATCAGCAGAGGGGCTGTCTGCATTCATTCAGGAATTCTTTCCATTCTTCTCTTAGCCAGACTCTGGATGACATTAATATTATGTGTCTTGTCATAAGCTGTTCTTTCGGAGCCAGGGGCGTATCAGACTGCACACCTCAGGAATGTGGACTGCCCAGCTTGGACACTGCCTGTAAGGTCTCTCCCCTCTCCTCTGCCCCATCCCAGCCCCAGCCTGGCTCTGAGATCATCCACCCACCAAGAATTACTGTGGGCTGGAGAAAACTCAGGTCTCAGGTCCCTGCTCTGGCCCCAGGTGGCTGGGGCAGCACCCTTGCATGGGGAGCATCCTCATGCATTCCCAGATGTCAGGTTTGCCAGCCCAGGTGGACGTCATTCTTGTGAGACCTGTTAGTTGGGCACAGCACTGTGCATTAGTGATCCATCCTTATCCCTTCCCTGTGGCTCTGCAGAGTGGGAGCAGCATCATAGATCTCTGAGAGCCGAAATCTCCTTGGAAAGACAAACTGGATCTGACACAGATCTGTGGAAAGCAGAACTGGGATTCCCAACTGCACAGCCTCTGGAGATGCAAGGATTGCAAACTCCTTCCCATTGTCTTCCCCGCAAAGGTGAAGGGGTTGTGCATTCAGGGAGGGTTCTTAACATTGCTGTCACTTTGATGCTGACATCCAGCATAAGTGGGAGGTCGGTGTGGCAGTGCCAGGCAACCCTGGGGACTGGAGACATTCCTAGAAGGGGATGTATATGAGGCTCTGTGCTCACTCTGAGCGAGCAGCACTCCATGGGCTTCTTTGGGGCCCATGAAAAAAGGGACGTCTTGATCTAGAAAGGCCATTCCTGGATGGAGATCTTCCTCTGTGTGTGATGCTGAGAGTGAAGTCCTCTGCCCTGGGCCCAAAAATGTGATAGTTCTGAGAAAACTGTGGAGAATGGTGGAGCTGAAACTGAGGGAGCCTGCTGAAGTTGTCCCTCCACATCCTGTGTGGCCCAGCACGTGCATGCAGGTCTAAGCTTTCATCCCTGGCCCACAGTAACTGAAGACTCTGTTTTGGCACAGAGGGGCACTTCAGCACCATGCCAGGAGTCTGAAGGTTGTCACCAATTTGCATGAAAAGGAGCAGACTGCAGTCATATTAACCTTTAATGAAGAGGCGCAGCCTGCAGTGACTGCGTCCTCTCCAACACCAACACTTCAGTCCAATGATGCCTCCTTTGCCATTTGAATCAAGACAGGAGGGGGGATGGTAGGATGGGCAGGTGGTGACTTTATCCCTTCCATATGAACCACAGATGAAGGTAAGGAGCTCCAGGCTGGGCAAGGTACATTTTCCACCCACAGAGCTGAGAGCCGAAATGTCCCAAAGGCTCTGTGGCCGCTTGTGCCGTCCAGCACTGCGACGTCTGGCCTGCCACTGTGCTGCCAGATGGAGTCAGCAATTTAATTTAACAGGGCTGCAAAGTGGTGTTGATAATTTCAAGGGAACTCAGGCAAATGGCTGAGGTTTTTCTAGTGGTCTAAATCCCTGTGTGCAAACCAGTACATCAGGCTTTAAGCAATTAATTCCTAATCATGCCAAATGCCTTCAGGAGCCCAGCGTCAGCATTGAGAACTTAAAACGGTTTTCCACTGTACCACAGATAATTTGGATAAAGCAAAGAGAGCAGTCTTGTGGCATTTCCAGCCTCAAGGTGTGAGAGTGGTCCATAAGTGACATTTGTATTCAGAGAACCCTCCCATGCATTTGTGTTGTAGGCATCTATTACTGGGAAGGAACCATAGCTAATATAAAGGGTATTCTTTATACCCCGGAAAGGGTGTTCATTATAGGGAAAAGGCATTCTAGCTTAGTAAGAAATGAATCTAAAACTGCCTCTGAGCTGCTATTCTCATCAAGTTTCAATGGTAGCAGTTTTAACCAAGAGTTAATTGAGCAATCTCAGAAAGTGGAGTAATTCCATTATTCAGCTATGCTTTGTACAAGACTACTGCTAGCTGTGAGAGGAGCACAAATGACTTCCATCAAGCCAGGAACTGCCAGCATTCTTGCCTTTTACTACTTTTTCTTTCAAAAAAAGAAGTAGGTCTTTTGGTCTTTTGGCAACTGTCATTGGCAACAGGAGCTCTATACCAACATTGCAAGGCTCATATGTAACACTGTAATCCAATTTTTTTGGATAATAGAGGATTTGATTTTCATGGCTCTTCAGGCTTCAGGCAGCAGTGCTGTTCCAGAGTGGATGGCTGAAGATGCTCCTGTTTGTTGGATAGGCAGAGTGTCACCAAGTAAACAGCACACTGTTCGTGCATAATTTTGCATGGAAAAGAGCCATTGCAAGTGCCGGCCCAGCTACTCCCCAAAGAGCATAATTGTGTCGTTGGCTGCACTCTCAGGAGATGTGGGATTAGCTAATGTTGGTTTTAGAAGAGCTTTTATAGAAACCTCTCAAGTTCCTCTGCTTTATGGAAGAGCTGTAATCGAAAATAAACAAACACGATTTAAAGAAGAAAAAGTCATACCACATCCAGCATCTTTGGACTTAACACCTTGGAGAGGGTTTTTTGGTTGAGCCATGGTGCTGTTTCTTTATTGTTTTCATTCAGCTGATGCTGCTCCTGTTGGATGTGAACAGGACTATTTGCAGCCTTTTGTGGAAGGTGACTTTGTGGGTGAATGCAGCAGGATTTAGGTTCCCATTCATAGGAGGTGGCTGTAGATCTCCTGTTTGCTATGAGATTGTGCTGTAACAATAATCCCTTCCAAGCCAGCAGAGAGTAGGGGCTCTCAGCAGTGTACTGCCCTTAGCAAGGGGACATAAATCCATCAGTGCCTTCAGAGCTCTCTCAGGCACACAGACACATCAGGACTGCCTTTCTCAGCAGCCTTTTCTGACACTGTTTGGTTCAAGCGTGACACTGTCAAAGCTATACTGTCCTGACCCTGCTTGGACCCAGCATGGAGATGGACACACCTGAGGCAGGCACATAGATATGGGCTGAGAAATCAGAGGCCTTTGACTGCAGGTTGAAGCACTAACTATGCTGATCTGGGATGGTAAATCTATCCATAGATGGGAAGAAATTTGAACAGCAGAAATCTTGTTCCTTTTGTAGGAGGGAGTAAGTGCTATAAGGGAGAGACAAGATGGAGAGGAGCAAATGAGATATTGTAATGGGTTAGAAAAAAGAAGTTTGGTAACCCTTGTAGAAGAGGTTGGTCACATTTGGCTCTAGTCTGAACTACTAGAAGAATGCTGGGGATTTACTTGGTGGCAGCTCACCCAGGCAGAGGGACCACCATTGGAAGGGGGGCTCAGACTCCAGCTCGGAACAGTTCAGCTCCGTCCTTTTGGGAGCAGATTTCCACAATGAGCTACACATGAAGAAAAGACCAACTTCTCCAGCCTGTCAAAAGCAAAGAACCCTGCCATGGAAGAGCTGTATGGTGTTTTGGGTTTATCTCTCACACCTCAGCTGTGATAACTCTTCCAACACCTGGATATACCCATCAGTTACATCTTGTAGGAGGAGACGGAGGTGTAGAAGGCGTTATGGGGGAACAGCTGTGCTTGTCTGTCCAGCCCCACCTCACTTTTGTTTGCTCTGAAGCCCCTGGGTCTGTTACTCTGCTGGAACAGCAGGTGTTTTAGTGTCCTTTTGCTTTAAGGAAGCTGCCTGCCTCCTTCCTGCACTTACTGGATTGCACACAAAGTACTCCTTGTCTCTCCCTTTCAGCAAGCCCTTCTTAGCTAATGTCATTTGTCAAGTTAATCAGGGAGAGTGGGCACTTCGATGGCTGCTGCGCAGCCTAGCTGCATTGCCATGGAGACAAGCAGCCAAATAGACATTTTACTTGCCCTTCCTCTCTTTGCAGATTTGCCATGAGAAACCATTATTTTATTTGCCATCAACCAAACAACTTGCTGAGGGCATCAGTAGTTTTTCAATGTTGCTATCCAGAGATTGGGAAGGGTCTACCTAACATTTAATGGAGCAAATAGTAATGCTGATACTAAAGCAGGTCAAGGGTCTGAATGTGTAGCTCCTCTTCCCACGTCCCATAGATGTTTAGCACTGGCAGTTGTCTGAGAGGAATTACAGCCCACTAGCTTGAGTTCAGGGCTGTAATCGAGATGTCATCAGTCCTCTTCAGCTGGATGGTTTCATAGGTGACTGTTTCCCTGCAGAAGCTGTGACTATCAAAGATACTTTGAAAAGCACCAAGCTTGTGTTTAAAAGCATCTCAGGAGCTTGAAATCTCCCCAGAAGTTGGTGAGATTTAGGCACTGGCATGGCTTGGTCACATTTGAAACTCAGAGCTGAGTGTAAGCCATACACTCCAGCTGACCTCTTGCATAAGGCAGGCTGAAGATGAGTTTCATCCACATAACTCATAAGCAAAATCTGGGTATTGAAAGCTGACAGGAGATGTACATGTTACAGGCCTCAAAAGCCATCCCATCAATCCCTCTCCTTGCCCTCACATGTGCACATGTTAAATGATGCATGGAACAAGTTTGGAAATGCTCCCTCCTGCAGCGTGGTTAGCAGGACAGCTGGGATCTGCAGGCACCTATGGGAGGCACAGCCACCTGTTGACCCCTAGCTCTGTCTGTGGGACAGCAGAGGAAACCTCATATCATCACAGAAAGGGCAGAAGTTCATATCAGATTGTTTATGGGATTTTATGGAGCCAGGAGCCAAGGATAGCTCAGCTAATCCAGAGGAAACTGTAGCGATGGCGTTAGAATGCATTTCACATGGGATTCATTCAGCGCGCGTTCAGATGGACCAGTCTTTCTGTCTCCATTTTTTTAGCCATTAAATATTTTTCTTTGTACTCCTGTCTGCCAGCTGCACTGAGCCAGACTCCAAGCTGGGCTGTTTAAAAAAAAAAAACACACAGAAACCCCAAAACCTCTTGTCGTTTGACCTGCTGACAAGTTAGCAAGGCTTCCACACAGCTCCCAGCAACATCAGCACCAGCCACTGGGCTGGGTCCATGCTCTGCCAGCCAACCTTTGCTCCCACCAGCCTCAGCATCCCTTGCTTTTCTCCAGGCCACGGTGTAGTGCTTGCTTAGTTGAAGCCCTGGTGAGAACATGAGCTAAAAGTGCAACTGAAAGGCCACGTGGGGAGGGCAGGAAGGCAGCAGCTTTGCTGAAGCCTTGCTGGCTTCATGGGCTCTCCTAACCCTGGCTCATCCTCCTGAGTCACCAATATCCCATGCAGTCTCAGCATGAGCTCCTCTTGGGAATAAGGTTTTCCTTTCAGGTGCAGTGAGGTCACCACATTAAGCTGTTTCATGCAGATCTTGTCTCCTGTCTGTGTCCTGAGTCCCAGACCCTGTTGCTCTGCTGGAAGAGGTAACGTGGCTTAACTCCAGGCACAGGTGCCAGCTCCATCACTGTCCCCAGCCTGTTCCCTCTGACCCTGGCAAGCTCTCACATGCTCTGGATTACCCCAGCTGTGACTCGTGCCTTCTGGAAGCTGCTTTTCTCTCCCTGAACTCCTGATGTTTAGAACAAATCTGACTAGGAGTTATAGGGCAGCCCCACACTCTTCCCTTTCAAGCTTGCAGGACTGCTGCAGCGGGGTGCATTTGGGGAGCAGCTCTATGACCCCCCAGTGATCCAGAGCTGGGAAGGACCCTCTGTCCCTGCAGGAGGTTTTGCCATCAGCCCACAGGGCATTGCAGCCTTCCCAGGGCACTCTGGTTTGTTACCCTGAGCTGACACAAACCAACCCACCAGATCCTGAGGCTTCTTTTCCCCCGAGATACAGGAGAGTGTCCAGCCTTATCCATGTTACCTGATCCTTGAAAGCCTGGACTGCAGATGCATCTCCCAGAGCCTGCCTCTGCCTTTGGTTGAGAGAGCAAGAGTAGTGTTTCAGTTCTGAACGTCCATGGTCACGTCCTGCACACCCTGTCATGGGTGCAAAGCTCCTGGGTGCTTCCCAGGATGGGATTTTGCAGAGTGAAGTGTGTGGTATGTGCTGTTAGTTTTACTTTGAGAATAAAAGCATCCCTGGCAGGAGGGTGCTCAGGTATGGGCTTCCATTCAGTACCTACAACATCAGAACAAGGCTATCTCCTGAAATTGTAAAAGCCCAAGCCACGGAATAGTAAAACTAAATGCAGGACTTAATAATCAGGTGGAAATTGCATCCAGCCAAAAGTGTCACTGTAGCTGAGAGATGAAGGGTTTACACTCCAGTGCTCAACAGGAAAAGGAACAGCAGGGTCTGCTGCAGCATTTGCTCGTAGTGTTCATCTCTGGGACATGGAATGAGCACATGTTGCCTGTGACAAAGAGGAGATTTTATTCACAGGTGTTTATTGCTTTGTCCTTAAAAATGGACTGCATCTCCTTCCGTAGAGGCTGCAGTTCAAGGGGAATGCAGGGGGACTCCATGGCCAACCTTTGCCCAAGCATGCATCTGTGTAGCTGAGGCTAATGCTGGAAATGCCTCCCTCTTTCCTTGCACCAAAGCCCATGGGAAGGAGAGGTGCTGCCTTTTGCAGTCCGCCCTGTTTTCTGTGCCTCTCTGGGACCTGGCTTGGGCAGAAGGGGCTTCCCAGGTGTGAGCATGGGCTGGCACAGCCTCACACCTGTCCTCGGGCCACTGTTCCCCACGTGCTGCTCCGTAAGAGTGGTGTGTCACCCACTCTCAGGAGACGGGGACGGCCATGCCGTAACCCGCTGGCTGCCACTGGCTGTCCCGCGGCGGGGGTGCCCAGTGCCCCCGGGCCACACTGTCCCGCACCCCCTGGAGCCGGTGGCCATAGAGGGACCGAGGTTGCCATCTGCCGGTTCTGCTGCACAGGAACAGCAAGAGCCGGGCTCAGCCCTCTTGGAAGCGGCCCCTCAGGAGTGTGTCCTGATCCTGCTCAGGTCACAGAGCATTGCCCACCCGCGACCCAGCCCTTGGCCTTTTGTAGCATGTCCCCATGGGCAGGTGTTCCAGGGGACAGGGCAGGCAGCCCATTCCCATTTAGACCCTGCTGCTCCTGCCCTGCCCCACCCACACTGCCCCTGGGCCAGGATGTCCCTCCTGCCCTCCCTGTGGGGTCTGAAGTGTTGGCCTCTGGCACAAAACCCTCTGTGAGAATCCACAGGGCACTTAATAAGGGAGCTCCTTCCCATTAAAGACTAATATTTCTACTGCTGGTGATCAGTCAGGTGCTTATTCCTCCTCCAGGCTTGTCTCTATTTCCTTTCTCTCGAGTTCTTGGCAAGTACTCCCAGGCTGAGAATGTATGACTGCTGTAGGAGTGCAGCAGGAGTGCAGCACCCTGCACATCTCACCTGGCTGGTCTCCCCAGCAGTGGCCAGGGCTGGGAGCTGCAGCCCTGGTCCCCCAGCCAGCCCTGCAAAATCATGCTTTGCCTGCAGGAGCAACAAGGCTGAGCTGGCACAACCAGCAATAGCTCACTTGGGCATTGCTGGGAGGATGAGGTTACTCTTGTAAATCTATTATCTTTTTTGGCAATTAGCACCAGTTAGGAGCCTTGGGAATATATGCAGTAAATAGCAGGAAGCCCAGTTAAGCACATCTCTTGCTTATCAAGCCCAGTTAAACAAGTCCCCCGTGGCACAGCCCTGCCACTGGTAGCACACCCCATACACACACCAAAGATGATCTCTAGTGCTGGGATTGCTGTCCTGAGCACTGTGTAACCCCAGCGGTTTCTATTCCATGCACATACATTCAGAGATGGAAAGTGAGGGGCTCACCCCAACCTGGAATATGCCAGCACTCTGCAGGTTGTATGGAGGAGCCTGTGGATTCCCTGCATCTCCTGGATGCCAAAAGCAGCCCTGCTGGAGCAGTGCTGGTGGCTTGTCCTGCCCGGGGACAGTGCTGTGTTGTGCTGTGGGTGGGAGCCTGGCTTGGGGCAGGGCTCGGTGCCTGGGCCTGACCACACATGTGGAGCTCGGGATGGGGGAGCAGCGAGACGTGTTTGCTCTGGCCCAGGAAGACAGAGATGTGTGTTTGTTTTCCATGCTATCTTTCGCATGGCGTTTGTTTTGCTTGTCAAGCGTTTCAGGAGATAAAATGACCTAAAGGGAGATTATTTTATCCTAATTTAAGCTGTCAATTTATCACTGACTTCTGCTTGTCTGTGCCAGCAGGACAGCTTACTCTGAGTCCCTGGGGAAACCTCCGCTAGAAAGTGAGAATTTGGGGGGATTTGCTGCAGTCTCACAGCTAATCTGTGCTTATGTCAGCAACTACAAGCTGCTCCCCTGTCCCCCTGTGTCGTATTAGTTCCCATCACTGTGGCCTGACTTGGCTTCCCAGGGGCCTCCCCTGTCTAACCAGGGCCTGGGGTTGTTTTTCTCATGCTGCAGGCTGGTGGAAGAGTTCATGCTGCTGGCGAACATGGCCGTGGCCCATCAGATCTACCGCTCCTTCCCCGAGCACGCCTTCCTCCGCCGCCACCCCCCGCCCCAAACCAAGCTGCTGAAAGACCTCATGGACTTCTGCAACCAAGTCGGCCTCGACATCGACTTCAGCAGCGCGGGGACCCTGCATGTGAGCGCTGGCCTGGCAGGGCCATGGGGGCCAAGGAGGGGCCAAACACGTGATGGCGTGTTTGTGACAGCCTGTGCTTTATTCTCTGTCCCTCTCTGCCCAAGCAAAGCTGACAACTATGCCATGCCAAAACAAAACACCTCCCTCACTCACTATTGATCCCATTAGTGCTGGGCAGGGGTGGCCCAGCCTGTCCTGGTCAGCCATGTTGTGCACAGAGATTAGAGCAGGGTGGGAAGGACCTTGCAAGTGACCCCTGCACTGCCCTCCTTACAATGGGAAGGATGTTTCAGTGCAGGAGCACTCACTGAGACATCCAGATTTCCTTCTCTGGGCAGGTCCTGGGCAGGGAATTTGCTGCATAGCACAAGGAAAGTAGCTCTGCAAGGGCCTGTTTCTGTCTGGGCTGCTGCAGGTCTCAGGGAGGGCAGGGTGGGGAGTGGGGTGCCTGGGAAGGACTGGAGAGCAGTGCTGGGAAAGGTCAGATGCAGCCAGCACAAGAAGTATCCAACCACTCCTCTGCTGAGCATGTCCTGAGGCTGAACTCCAGCTGAACAGCACCACGCAGGTTCCAGGTTTTTCTTTACTCACCACAACTGGACTGTGGATAATCCTCTGTTAATCCCATCCCCGCTGGCCTCCCGCACGCCCCTCCATCAGCTGAGACTGCTTTCCCTGCTTGCTGGCTGTGCCCAGCCTATATCAGCAGATGCAAGGCTGCTCACTCAGCTCCTCTCCTGCACTTTGAACCCTCCAGCCCTTCCTCACTGCTACCCCCAGGCAGTGACCTCCCATATCCATGTCTCCCTGGAGTCCCATTAGTCCATGTGCTGAAGCTCTCAGGAGCTGGATGGGAGCCAGGCACGGGTTGGGAGAGGGTTTACAGCCTCTCTCTCACACTGCACAACTGGGGACAGAGCCAGTAGTCCCCATGCCCTGAGTGCTCCCTGCCACTGACCCCAGGAGGAGAGCCAGTGCTCAGGACTGTGTATGCAGTCCTACTGGGGCTGCAGGGACCACAGCAAAGCCCAGTTTCATGAGCATCTTTTGATTTACAAGGGGATTTTCAGGAAAAAGGGGGATTTGGCTTTGACAGGCTGTTAGCACCAGTAAGGTCTGCCTGGGTCCCTTTACCATCATAACATGCCAACACTGAATGCTGTCTCTTTTCTCCTCAGAAAAGCTTAAGGGAAACATTTGGTGTGGACAAATATTCCAGAGCAAGGAAAGAAGTGCTGACCTACATGTTTTCCAGGCCCATGCAGGTGAGAACAATGCTGTGCTGTCAGGCATGTCTGCTTGTAGCTTTCTGCTGTGGCTACATCTTCAGTCCTCACCCCTTCTGCGTTACCAAGCTGGTTGCTGCACACAGAGGGAGTGAATGAGTACTGAACATGGTGTTCCAGGGCTGCCAGCAGCTTCCTCCAGTGCCTCCAGCCCTTTGCAGCTGGCAGTGGGAGTACCCCTTGAGCAGCAAAGCTTCACTGGATGGGAAGGTCAGGCTGAGTCTTTCCTCACTGCCCACAGTGTCTCTGTTATTACTGGTTGAGAAATTTCACCCTTGAAGTTGCATGAGGACTGTTAGCAGACTCAGAAGGACCCAGGCCTGTGAGCAGCTGGTGGTGTGCTCCATGATTCATGTTTGTGCCATTTCTTCACATCACGGTATCCCAGCTGGTCCAAAGAAGGAATTAAGACTAGGGGTGTGCAGCTGGCCATAAGCACAGTCTTGTACCTGCTCTTGGAAGAAGGAAAGTTCTGGAAACCCTTCAGTCTCCCTCCAGCCCAGATGGCTTTCTTTGACAGTCTCTGAAAGGGAGGCTTGTGCTACTCACACCAGTTGTTATATTTGGTGCATCTCTAGCTCAGGACACTTACTTGGGTGTTTATCACCATCATAAAAAGTTTTTGTGAAGCATCAGCTGCATTTGCAGCTGGGCACAGCACAACCTCTTCTGAGGAAAGTCCTACCCTCAAAAGGACTCAAAGGGGAGAAGGGGCACATTCCTGAAATGATCTCTCTGCTGTGGCCTGCTTATCACTGCAGGAATGAATCTTCTTCCCAACATCACTCATTTTACTGTCACTCTTCTAATTAACTTATTTGCTTCATTTACTCATTAGCAGTTGCCTGAAATCCTGCTGTGTTTCAGGACTTAATGCTTGTTTGCAACTGGGACTGGGGTATGAGGCCATTTACTAAACTACCCTCTATGTGTGTCCAGCTCAGGAGGGCTGCTTTGTAAAGGGCAGGGAGTGTATTCTGGAACTGGATGTATTGTCCCAGATCCCGTGTCCTGCTTTGGGTTATCTTGGTCCCTTCTGTCACATCCTCCTTTTTTGGTGGAAGGTGCACTGGTGACATGAATTCCTTCGAATCCCTCTCTGGTCCTGCTGAGTGTGGTACAAGCCTGGGCTTTGCCAGTAGCAGCACAGGGAGCAAGCCTGGCTGCTGGCCAGGATGGATGAGCAAGGAGAATGTTCTGCAGTGGCAACAAGGAGGAGATGGGCTTTTGGGAACCCACAGACCTGCTGAGATCTTGCCATTGTGGTATCCTGAGACTGTGGTTGGAGAAGTGGTGGGAGTGCTTTCAGATACCACACAGTGGCTCTCATTAAAATTTAGCCTTGTGAATACGTTAGATCATTACCTGAGAGAGCTATCAAGGTTTTGGGGATGAAGTCTTCTGCAGAGTAGATACCAGACAGAGAAAGAGGCACTTTTAAAGGAGATATTCCACGAGACATGATTTTGGCAGGAACTAGTCTCATTCCATCATCAGAAGACAAAGGTGCCTGTGTGTTCAGGTGTGCTGTGCAGTCCACTCATACGTGGCAACCCTGCTGCCTGGCACACTCCCATGATAGGCAAAACACCTTGGAAAGAGGCAAACAACTTCCAGGAGGAAGGAGTTTCTCTGTGAGGAGTAATTTTTTTGCTGTCTGCCCCCAGCATGAGAGCAGATGGAAGAATCAGCCCCATCCTGCTGGATGTTGTGGTCCCTCATGGGGGAGAGGACAGATTTGAGTGTTGGCAGCTGTGGAGCACAGCCACGGAGGGGCCCAGGCCGGTGGCGAGGGCTGGGCCATTGCTCTGACAGATGGTGCAGCGAGACCGTCTGGTCGGGGCACTGAGAAGTCACAGCTCCCAGTGATAAAGCTGATGTTTCAGGGACAAGGCTGCAGCTAAATCAGCCTAAACAACCTGTCCACAAGTTTAACCCCAAGCCTGTGTTTTCCCTCTTCGCTGCGTGCTGGTGGTGAAGACATCAGCCTCTTGGAGGAGGAGGGCGATGGCAAGCAACTGGTAATGCATGTGCCTGAGGGAATGCCTGGATTGGTGTGCCAGGAGCCTTGTAACAGATGAAGGAGCAGCGACACACCATTTTTCAGGGGCTCAGTCACTCGGGGATTCAATCTGTCCGTGAAAGCAAAGCTGCCCCTGGTTGGCTGGGGCTGATTTATTTCCAGGCTCCTCGGAGTTCTCCGGGGATTGCAGCAAACTCTGGGGATTTGAGACCTCTTGTGAGTCAAATCTGTTAGTGAGAAAACATCTGCTTCATGCCAGGCTGATGTCACTGGGTTGTGCTGTCACGGTGGTGAGGATGGGTGTCAGATACATATTGGACTGGGCTTCCTGCAGGGTGCAACCCTACCATGGCCTAGGGGAGTATTTTTGCTGTGATACTCAAGCTGCTGCAAATGTCAGTGAGGGTCATGGGCTGCCAGAAGGGTGTTCAAAATGGTGCTGGACCCCACAGTGGCCAGCATATCAAGACAAAGTGCCCCAGACAACAGCAAGCCTCACAGGACCTTCAGCATCTTTTCTAACTTTAAACAAGGTGGGGTATAGCTTGAAACACTGCTGGGCATACGGCAGGGATGGGCCCTTCCCAGTGTCTTTCTCAGAGCAGGGATTTTGACTGGGGCTCTGCTTTCTGCCTGCCTGGCTTTGTACAGATCTTCCTGCCTTCTGTCCAGAAGCCTGGCACAAGTTCCTAGAAGCTCCCTGTGATTCCCTGCTGTCTGTCAGCACAAGGGCACTCATCCCCTCGCACAGCAGCCTCTGGAGCTCAGCGTGTCTCCCTGCTCAGCTTCATTCTGTGGGAGCCGAGCTAATTGAGTGAAGACTGTACTTCGTGGAGTCCATCAGAAACAATTTAATTCTGGGTTGTGGAAATTGGCAGCCACCACAGCTCCTATCCCAGCTCTTGGGTCTCATAATAAGGCTGGGACTGATGCTGCTTTTTTTAACCTGCTCTATTTACTTGCCCGGATCAGTGCGTTGCTGCTCAGCAGGAGCTGGCTGCACCACTGGCCTGGAGAGCAGAGGATACAGCTGCCCAAACCAAGGATCCTAGGACGGCTCTGTAATCAGAGCTGGCTACTCCTGTTTTTTTTAAATCACTTGCTCTTATTTTTAAATGGGTTCATTCAATCGCCACTGTGCCGTGACCCCGCCGCCACCCCCCTGACCTGCACAGCCTCCCCTCCCTGCCTGGGCCCAGCCCCCAGTGTTTTCCCAGCCCCAAGAGCTGGTGTTTCACAGATGTAAAAACAAAAGCTGTAACCTGTGGGATAACAGGGGTGACACAGGAGAGGTTCCTGCTGAAGAGGCTGCTGAGCAGTGGTGCCGCTGTTGCCCTGGTGTTGGTTTAGATTTGGCAGTTCAGCCACTCAGCTCCCCAGCTGTCATGGTGGGATGGAGCAGCAGGGATCACAGCAGGGCTGTCTCTTCTCCTTGGAAGCCACTCATACCTGCCCCCAGTGCTCTCCAGGCATGCACAGTGGGTGTGTACAGCCTGCAGCTAGACCCAGAACCAAAGAGTTAGCATGGGAGCTGCTCTATGAGACCCCTTTGTGGGAGAGCATCTGACGTGGGCACAGAACAAACTGGGCTCTCACCTGGAAGGTGGGAGGATGGCAAATGAGCCCCAGTTCTTCAGCAGAAGCAGGAAGCTGCTTAGACCCATGGGTGATGTGAAAGTTGATGCAGTACTTCTGCAGAGTGGGAGCAGGCTGGGGGCCAGGCATGGACAGCTGGCAGCCAGCAGCTCCCTGCAGTGGCTTTGCCCCTTTTATTCTGTGCTCAGTTTCTGCAGTGCCTGTGCAGCCCAAACTGAGCAGCAGATGAAGAACCACCAGCAGACAGGATGTCTTCAGAAGGGCCATTGGCTGCTGTCACTGTGTCTCACAGAGCCAGACGCCTCCAGCCTCATGGCACCACCCTTGCTCACACCCTTCCCTCGTTTCTCCCCTTTCAGATGGCTCTGTACTTCTGCACCGGCGTCCTGGATGATGAGAGCCTCTTTCACCACTACGCCCTGAACGTGCCCTTCTACACTCACTTCACCTCTCCCATCCGCCGCTACGCCGACATCGTCGTGCACCGCCTGCTCTCCGCCTCGCTCGGTGGGTGCTGCTCACCTGCGTGGGCTGGGCACTGGGGGACAGGGGCCATGGCATGGCTCTGCAGCAGGAGGGAGCATGGGCATGTTATTGTCACTTGTCCCCTTTGCAGGTGCCAGATCCCCCATCAAAATGGAGAAAGAGGCCATCCAGAAACAGGCAGATCACTGCAATGACCGGAAGATGGCTTCCAAGAGGGTGCAGGAGCTCAGTGCTGACCTCTTCTTCTCTGTCTTTGTCAGGGTAAGACCCAAGACTATTTTCTCCCAAAGCATCTCTGGATTTCCCTGTGAAGGCTCAGCCTACATGCTTCTGGACAGGGGGCTGTGTCTGCCCACTTGGCTTTAGGAAAGGCAAACAGTGACAGAACACACTCAGCAACCACCACTGCTGGATTCCAGGACCTGGAGACGCTGTTTCCCCTTGGGGATTGCTGAATGAGATCTAGTGTGTAATGACAGCCTGATCTCTTGACAGGAATGTGGTCCTCTGGAGTCAGAAGCCATGGTAATGGGTGTCCTGAGCAAGGCCTTTGATGTCCTGGTGCTGAAGTTTGGAGTCCAGAAGCGCATCTACTGCAATGTGAGTACCTCACCAGTGTGAGACAGTGCCAATGCTGCCTTGCCAGAGCAGCCTGGCATCACTACAGGCAATGGCTGTCCTGGTGCCCTTTTGTGCCAGCCCTGCAGCAGGCAAAGCTGTGCCCGAGCTGGGCGAGCCAGAGGGGAGGGAAGCTTACTGGAGTTTGCCTTTCATCCCTCAGCCCAGGCAGGCACAAGGGACTGGGGGGTCTGGGGTCAGCCCAGTCTCTGAGAACCACCTTCTCCCTGTGACATGCTGGGGTAAAAGGGTTTTATTCCCTTTTACCTAGGTCTAGCCTAGGTAAAAGGGAATAAAGCCAGACTCAGGAGAACAGAGATAACAGTGGATCTGAAGCGAGGACAGGGAGCGAGGCTGGTTTTCATTTCATTTAATCAGACAGTTTATCTGGGACTGTGACAGCAGCACTGTGGTCCAGCACCTGCACTTGGTGACAGGATCCTCTCTTAATAACCTGGTTATATGTCTGGCAATGACATCTTTAAACAGGACATAGAGCGTGATATATGGGCTGGTGGTGTATCGCAGCAGCCCCTGATTTACACACTAGGCTCAGGCTCACAGGCTGCTGCATCCCAGTTGTTAAAGAGCTGCAGAGGCAGCGTGCTGGGCAAGGGCAGCCTCAGCCCCATCCACAGGTGAGGTGGAGGAGAGCTGGGGGGGACATGTTCCCAACACTCTCCCTGCCTGCAGGCGCTGCCCTTGGTGGACTTCCGCTTCCAGAAGGCGGGGAAGAAGCCAGAGCTGACACTCCTGTGGGAGCCAGAGGAGCTGGAGGAGGAATCTGTGCCCCAGGTAAGACCTCCACAGCATGGGACAGGCTCACAACACCATGGGGCTGGAATGGAGGCTGTGGGCAACATGTGGATCTTGTGATGTCTGCAGGGACAGGTCAGGGAGGCAGGACTTGCCTCGCAGGGTGTCAGATCCTGCTGTCCCTCTGTGTCCCTTTTCCAGTGAGCCCAACTTCAGCCTCAGCTTCTTCTGCCATCCAGTCCAGTCCCATCACTGCCCTCCACAGCCTTAAGTCTCTGCCCTGCCTGCTGTGTGCCCTGCCTCCCAATTCAGTTTTCTCCAGGAATTGAGTTAACATGCTGTTTACTTCCTCCTTCCAGATCATCAATTAAGATGTTAAGATCAGGCTTAAGGCAGCTCCTGTCTAGACCCTTCCCCCCATCCTGGCACTCTTTGCCCCTGACATGGCTTTTTCTTGGAGTTTCCATCCCAGTGACAGGGTTGAGCCTCAATTAGGAGAAATTTTTAAAATCAGACTTCCTGAGATGCAGTGTCAAATGGTTTAACAGCATCTAGAAATCTCTCTCTTGTGTTCCTGTCATCTATTAACTTGGTAACTCAATCAAAGGGAGCAATCACATTTGTCTGGCTTGATTAAGTGGTGCTTCTTTGCCAGCTTTTGTCTGGCATGGCTATAAAACCCCAGCTGTGTTGACTGCTGTAATCCCTGCCTGAAGGGCTGAATCCCAGCCTCTCCCTGCACCACTCCAGGGGCTCTGCACTTGAGCCCCAATTCCATCCAAGCCCAGCACGTCCCATCCTTGCCCACTTAGGGTTCCTGACACAGAGTGGGCTGACGCTCCCAGCTGGGGTGATGTGTGTGCTGGAGAGTCCTTCCCTTCCCAGGGTGGATGTTGTGATCAGAGCGGGATCTGGCTCTGCAAACATTTCTGCAGGCCTCCCTCCCTTTGAAGCTGAGCTTTCCTCTCTCAGCTTGGCTCAGAGAAGCCCCATGGATGCAGCCCGGAGTGGCCTCAGTTCCCCCTTTCCTACAGGAGCAGGGATCACTTACACCCTAGCAGGGAGCTGATGAAAAATTATGCCCCAGCATGAGCAGGGCCCATTTTGGTTAAGCAAACAGCTGGTAGAGGAAACTCCTCCACAAACCTTCCACACCTCCTAAGAAAACACTGGAGCTCTCCCATGGGATCAGGCTCCGAGCCAGCATATCCCTGAGTTTATAAATCTCCAGCCTTGGGATGAGCCAGATTCCTGTAAGCCATGCTGAACTGTGGTAGATGTCACCTGGACACCCCACAGCACCAAGCACCCCAGCTCCCCACCTGGCCCCAGCCCTTGGTCTCTGCTTCCTGGTTTAGCTGAGCCTGGCCAGGCAGTGAGAGCATCAGGGAAGGCTGTTAGTGAGGTGTTCCAGGGTCTGGGCTGTTTGTTTGGCCCTGCCACAGAGGGCAGATGTTGCCCCCATTTCTCTCTGATCTCCAGGAGATGACCAAGGCTTCAGTGGACATCACTTAAGGGTGGAGTAAGAAGTGGATCTAAGACTCAGAGGATTTGATGTGAAACTGTGCTGTTTCACAGCAGTTCAGCAAAGGGATAAGGCAGGATTGCAAGGGAGAATCCTGATACTCCCCCATTGACTCCCCCGTGTGTGGGGGGCTTCCCCATGAACACCACCCCCCGAACACTGCAGCCAGCTGGGGCAGGCAGGGGCTGATGCTCAGTAGCCCACAGCTCTCTGGCAGCCAGGTACATTTAAGTCTCAATGAGATTTTCCTGTTCTGAATGATTAATCTGGAGCAGCCGGTGCTGGATGAGCTGGGAAGGGTTGGACAAGGTCACACCGGTAGCTCTGAGCCTGCTTCTCCTGGGGCCAGCCCTGAGCAGATGGCCTCAGCATAGGGCTTGGGGACAGGCTCCAGCAAGCAAAGTCCCCAAATGCCTGCACATGACTCCAGGACAGCCCTTCCCAATGTCCCCCTTAACTGTGCCTCAAGGACAGAGCAGATCAATACTTTCCACTTCTAATCCATACAATCACAGGAAGAGCTGGGGTCAGAGGAGCAGGGAGGTGGCAGCAGCAGCAGCGCAGTTCCTGAACAGGAGGGATTGATTTTCTGGGGTCTTTATTCCCTTGCATCTCTCTAATCTATTGTGCTCCCTTCCTGGGTCTCCCCTCACTGTGGGAGCACAGGCAGATTGTTCCCTCCTCGTGGGATGCTGATGAAATGCTCAACATCATGTGGAAAACCCTTCTCACCACAGCTCAGCGTTGGCTCTTGGCCAAGCTCCGTTAAGGGATGATGTGGTTCTGCAGCTGGAAAGGGGAGGCACAGGTGGCCTTGAGGGGAGGTTGGGACCCAAAGCCAAGGGCACAAATGCCCACAATTCTTCCCAGACTGTGTGGAGAGCAAGGGTGGGGCCTGATGAGGCTGGATAAGCGAGGATGTTTTGGGAGGCTCATTCAGGTTGGTTTAAGTGCCCTGGCTGGTGTCAGAGTTCATGGTGTTGCCCTTGAGGATGCTGCCTTCAGCCCTAGGAGCACCCTGGACCCCAGCAGAGCTATCTGAATCCATCCTGCCCCATTCTTTGGTTCCTCATGGCTCATGGGTGCACTGATGGAGGCAGCAAAAGCCAACACAGGTTTAAGCAAATCTTGGTGTGATTCCAAGCTGCCTGAAAACCTTCTTTTCTCTCTTTCTCTCCCTTGATGAAGGTGATCACCATTTTCACGCTGGTGGAGGTGGTGCTGACGGCAGATGGTGGTCCCCTCAAGTACAGTGCCCTGCTCAAGAGGCCAAGCTTGGACAAGTGAGAGCCCTGGCTCTGTGGGCTTCCCACTGCTGATGCTCCCTCCCTCCCAGGCCCCGCTCCGGCACCTGCTGGAGACAGGAGGGACCCACAAGGACTTTGGGGTTTTGTGTTTTAAAACCATTGTGGTTTTATTTCTGGTTTGGATTTTAACTCCACCTGGGAGCAGGGCTCAGGGCTTGAGCCTGCCCCAGGCAGAACATTTCTACTCTTGGGTATTTTTAGCATGGTGCTTTCTTAATGTTTTTTTTAAGGCAGTGGTGTCCATCTCCAGCTTCAGTGCTTGTGGTGAGGGCTGAGAGGGGATATGTGTCCCCAGGAGCAGAGAGGGGCTGGCTCCACTATCCCAGGTGGGATGTGGATGTAGTGGGATGCAGCCATGGGGCCATGCAGGAGGGTTTCTTGCAGGGTTGTGTGTCATGTAATAAAAGCCGGGTCAGCAGCTGTGTGTGGAGCTCGTGCAGGTTTTATTTTGTGCCCTCCATGTTCCCCCAGCTGGGGGATCCCAGCAGTTACCTCTGGGGAGCCCCCTGCCTTCCCCTGCCTCCCACTTCCCAGGTACTATGAAATCTGGCCTCACTGCCTGTCCCAACCTCAGATATGCTTGGCCAGAAGATGTGAGATCAGAGCAGGTGTTCCCAGCTCCTGATCCAGCAGGGATTCCCTCAATCCCTCTGACTTCACCAGGAGTCCCTGTGTGTCTGCTCCAGTCCCTCACACCTTGGCCTCCAGCCTAACCCTGCTCAGGGACCCTGTGGCACCATATCCTTGCATCCAGCACCTCACTGACCAAGTGACCTCTGCCATCTCCAGCCACCTCTGGCAGCCTCCACGTCATCACAAGCAGTGGCTGGTGAAGGGATTGACATCTGGCAGGAAGGAATGCCAGGCAGGGAGGGAGTCCTGCATCACTCTGCTCCATCAGTGGTGACAGCCATGACCCTGGCACCAGCACATCAGCCCTCTGCAGGAGCCAGGAGCTGGCCGAACCTCGACTGCCTGGATCAGGATGGGGGATCAGGGCTGGCTACAGCACAGTTCCTAGGAGCTGGTGAAGCCATCAGTGACACCTGTAGTCCCCAGGACTTGTGCTCCACCAGCGTCCTTCCAGATGGCCTGGTGCAATCACAGACAGATGTCACCTGATGCTGGTGACGTGGGGCTGTTCCCTGCCCACAGCAGGTACCCCACTGTGCAGGTGTGCTGGCATGGGCTGCCCCAGGGCACCCAGTATGTCAGGCACCAACTGTCCCAGGAGCTCATAGGCAGCGTGTGACTCTGCTGGGAGAGGGGACCAGAGGACATTGACACCAAAGCCAAGATGCCCACCCCCTACCCCTCAGCCCAGTGTCCCCCTCCTCGGGTTTGTCTCAGGAGAAACCAGGCAAATCCAGCCCGGCTGAACGCAGCCTGTCTGCAAAAACAGCCCTTTGCCCTGCGCTCACCCTCCCACTCCCCCGGGTCCTGCAGGCAGCTGGCCCCATGGGAGCTGGGGCCCAGAGATGCCCTGGTCCTCAGGGACAGGCTGGAGGTCCTGCCTTGCTGGTGGGGGCAGGGATGGCCCCAGGGTGGGGCCAGGGCCCTGGGAGGGCTGGGAGATAGTCTGTGAATGTTATCAGCCCATCGTCTCACGGGACGGGGAAGAGCCATAAAGGGCTGTCCCCTCGCCCTGGACTAAGGCAGCATTCCAGGAGGGAGCCGAGGTGGGCAGCATGGGGCGGCCGTTTTCCCCTGGAACTTGCCTTCTCCTCTTCTTCTTCGCCCAGCTCGCCGCTGCAGCCTCTGGTGACAGGGGACGTGTGGGACAGTGGGGTAAGAACCTCTGGTGGGAGATGCTGGGGCTGGTGTCACTTCATTGGGGATCTCCAGGGACCCTCACAGCCACCTCAGGGTGCTCTGAGACCANACCCCCATCCCTGACTTTGGATAAAGTGGCCCAATAGCCACAGCCAGCCATGGTTACCCAGCCATTGCACACTCGCTGTGGCCCTCAGGCTCCTCATCCACTCTGCCAAGAGGCACAAGGGGCTTCCCTGCCAAACTGTGCCTCAGTTTCCCTTCTGCAGGTGGTTTCTGAGCAATGCTGGTCTGCAAAAGACCATGCTGATCTCCAGGGGTTTCCTCGTCCTCCATGGCTTATAGCAGCTAAATTCACCTCGGATAGAGATGGGCATGCTGGACCTCTGGGGGTGCACCTGGAGGCTCCCAGCTCTGCTCTCCCGTCCAGATGCTGAGAAGACCCTGGGCTATTGGAATAAAGGTGCCAAGAGGAGGCTGGAGTTGGCCCTGGCCTTGCAGCCAGCAGCACAGCGGGCCAAAAATATCATCCTCTTCGTGGGTGACGGTGAGTGCCCCGGGTCACCGCCACACCCTGCAGCTCCCCAACAGCCAGGGAATGTGGCTGATGAGAAGATGGGGCTGGGGCAAGCCCTCGGGCAGTGCCTGGGGAGGGCAGGGCTGTCCCTGGTCCGGCCCCCGGCCACCCAGTGACTCAGACATGGCCACAGGCATGGGGCTGTCCACCATGTCAGCAGCTCGGATCTACAAGGGGCAGCTGGCCGGTGGCTCAGGCGAGGAGAGCGTCTTGGCCATGGAGACCTTTCCCCACATGGCCCTGGCCAAGGTGAGTGGGGCAGTGCTGGGGGGGACACTCCTGCTGCCCCTGCTTGAAACCCCACTGCACCCGTCTTGCTTCCAGACCTACACCATCGACCGGCAGGTGCCCGACAGCGCCGGCACGGGCACCGCCTACCTCTGTGGGGTGAAGGCCAACGCCAAGACTCTGGGACTGAGCGGGGCAGCCATCTATGGGAAATGCCGCAGCACCTTTGGCAGTGAGGTGGACTCGGTCCTGCACCGGGCCAGGCTGGCGGGTACGGGGCAGCAGGAAACCCTGTCGGAAAGCCGGGCACGGCCATCCGGTGCCGTGCAGGGCTGGATGGACTCTCTGTAAACCCTTGCCCATGCTGCAGGCAAGTCTGTGGGCATCGTGACGACCACGCGGGTGCAGCACGCGTCCCCCGGGGCAGCCTACGCGCACTCGGCCAGCCGGAGCTGGTACGCTGACGCCAACATGCCCAAGGAGGCCCTGCGGGACGGCTGCAAGGACATCGCCTACCAGCTGGTGCACAACACCGACATCAACGTGAGCTGGGGAGCGGGAGCGGGAGGGAGGGGGCTCCAGGAACACTGGGAGGGTCTGCTGAGCTCCCTGGCAGGTGATCCTGGGCGGCGGGAGGATGTACATGACCCCCAAGCAGACTCCGGACCCCGAGTACCCCGAGGACCCAGATCAAAATGGCACCAGGAACGATGGCCGGGACTTGATTGCTGAGTGGCTGAGTGCCAAGCAGGTAGTGTGCGGGGCAAGAGGAAATGTGACTCTGTGCACAGGATGTGTGCCTCTGGCACTGGCTCTGCTCTCGCTGGCAGGGTGCCCGCTACGTCTGGGACAAGAAGGGCCTGGATGCAGTCGAAGATGACTCTGTGAGCCACCTTATGGGTAGGAGCATCACTGCCTGCACCAATGGCAACGCTTCCTCCTCCCCTCTCTGGAGGTGTCAGCCGGGGCACAAAGCATCCCCGGCATGGACCCCCTCACCCTCCTCCCCCAGGCCTCTTCGAGCCCAAGGACATGAGGTATGAGCTGAACCGCAACACATCCACAGACCCCTCCATCGTGGAGATGACAGAAAAGGCCATCCGCATCCTGCGCAGGAACCCCAATGGCTTCTTCCTCTTTGTGGAAGATGAGTAGCTCCAGGCGGGCAGTGTGGCTGGGGCTGAGGTGGGATGTGGGTCCTGAGAGGAGGTGGCCATCCAAGGGGACCAGAGAGAGGGTGACAGCCACATTCCCTGTGCAGGTGGCAGAATTGACCACGGCCACCACAGTGGCCGGGCCAAGCAGGCGCTGATGGAGGCCGTGATGCTGGACCGGGCAGTGGCACGGGCAGGCGAGCTCACCTCCCCTGCTGACACCCTGACTGTGGTGACAGCCGATCACTCCCACGTCTTCACTTTTGGGGGCAGCACACCACGTGGCAACTCCATCTTTGGTGGGTCCTGGAGAGGGGCAGTGAGTATCCCTCTTTCCACCTCACCCTGTTGCTCCCCCAGGAGGCTGAGCTTGCCCAGGCAGGGAGCTGGGGAGAGGTACCCAGCTGGGACAGGGGGTGACAATGTCTTTCCCTGTGCCAGGCCTGGCCCCCAAGAAAGCCAAGGACAAGCGAGCTTACACCAGCATCCTCTATGGCAATGGTCCTGGCTACAGCATCCGTGATGGGGCCCGTCCAGCTGCCAGCCTCCCTGCTGCAGGTATGAGTCTGCTGGGAATGTGGCAGGGCCATGGAGTGGCTGGGGACAGATTCCCAGTGAGTCTGCTGGGGACTGGGTGGAGGCACAGGGTAGCTGGGGACAGCATCCCACTGGCATGGCCTTGGATCCCACACAAGGTCCTGGTGCCACTGTGAGGCTCAGGAGTCATCACACTGATGCAGGAGTGATGGGAGCTGTCCCCCCCCACCCCTGTGACATGTCAGGGAGCCAGACCCCCCAGCCTCATTTCTCTTCTCCCCCCTGCAGAGGACAAGGACTACAGACAGCAGGCAGCTGTGCCCCTGGAGACAGAGACTCACAGTGGGGAAGACGTGGTGGTGATGGCCCAGGGCCCCATGGCCCACCTCTTCCACGGGGTGCAGGAGCAGCACTACATCGCCCATGCCATGGCCTACGCTGGCTGCCTCGAGCCCTATGCCACAGAGCCTGGGTGCAGGGCAGCCCGCAGGGCCTCCCATGGCACACGGTGCTCCCCACAGCCCCTGCTCGCCCTCCTGGCCTTCTGCATGGCTGCCCTCATAGTGAGGGGCTGAGAGGCTCTGGCTGAGTCCCACTGTGGACAGGACCAAGGGATGCAATAAAGCACAGATTGCTTGTCTCCGTCCGCCATGCAAAGGTTCACAGTGGTGGTCACTTCCTGAGATGCTGCCCTGTGCCTGCCTCCCCATTTGGCTGCGGCTCCTGGTTCTGCCCTGGGACCAGCACTGGAGGCACTGGGGTGAAGGAGATGATGAAATGTGGGTGAGGGGAGGCAGTGTCCTCGTCAGCTTTGCCAAGCTGGAGCACAGTACACAAGGGTTGGTGCATTCCTATCAAGGGCTGAGCAAGAAGAGTTTTAGTCCACATCTGTGGATTTATTGTTCAAAAAAGCCAGGGCAGAGAGCAGGGTGCTTGGTGCGTGAGTGAGGCCAGGTGCTGCCCATACCCACTGTTATCCCAGGTCCAATACTCAGAGCTGCCCATGGCACCCTGGGACAGGGCATTGCCCTGCCTGGCACCATGGCCAGGGCAGGATTTCCTGCTGGCACTGCACTTCCTCTTGTCCCTGCATCTGTCTGTGCCCCAAGCCCATCTGTGCCCAGCAGGCACAGGGCATTGTGCCAAGGAGGTGACATCAGCCCAGCCCCACGGCCTTTGTGCTCAGCAGAGATGTGCTGAACCCCTCCACACACCCTGCTAGGGCTGATCCCTGTCCAAAGTCCCTCTCCAGATCTGCTGGATTTACAGACACTGCCACACTGCCAGCAGCGTTGGCCTGTCAGATCTCACCATGCAGCTCCTGGCATCCCTCACCCTCTGCCTCTGCACAGGGTTCAGCACCGCTGTCATCCCAGGTGGGGACAAGGATGGGGATGGGTGCCTGGCTGGCTGCAGTGGGTGTCCAGGGAAGCAGGGTGTCAGCCTTGTTGGCCACAAGGAGGGCATGGGGAGGGGAGCTGAGGCTGCCCAGCTGAAGAAGAATTAATGGGGGTTAGTTACCCCTGCTCTTATGGGATTTTTGAACCAGTTTTCCCCCAGGTTTTTGCTTGCTTCTGTGCTGGGGGCTGGTCTGGGGAAGTGCCTGTGTCCCCTATCACCACTCCCTACCGTGGATATGTCCCCACCCCACTCGCCAGATAACTCCCCATCATGTCTGGTTTTGCTGTCCCCTCTTGTTCCCTGCCCCAGGACCCTGGCGCCAGGCAGTTGGTGCAAGCCTGCATGTCCTCCCCCCACCCCAAATAGCCCCCTGAACCACCAGAGGAGGCCCCAGCATGGGGGTGCCCAGGGAACAAGTATCCCTGGGGTGGGGGTACCCTTCAGGGGTGCCCCAGGGTTGCAGGCACTGGTGAGCTGGGACTGATGGGTGTTTGCACTGTCCCAGCGGAGGAGGAGAATCCATCCTTCTGGTACAAGCAGGCAGCTGCAGCCATCGAAGCCTCCTTCAAAATCCAGCCCCGGATACGCCAAGCCAAAAACCTCATCCTTTTCCTTGGGGATGGTGAGTCCCACTGGCACCCCTGGCAAGCAGGCAGACATGGCCAGAACTCTGCTGAGTGGGATGTGTGCAGGGCACCTGGTCCAGAGGGTGACCAGGACCCTCTCTCTGCCCAGGATTTGGGATCCCCACCATCACAGCCACCCGCATCCTTAAGGGGCAGCAGCAGGGGAAGCTGGGCCCTGAGACCCCTCTTGCCCTGGATGCTTTTCCCTACGTGGCTCTCTCTAAGGTAAATTCCAGCATGCTGGAAAGGGGCCATGGTGATCCTGGGCATGGGGCCATGGTTATCCCAGGCATGGGGCTGCTGGCACCCCAGGGCTGCACATATGTTGTGCATGGGGTCCTTCCCCATCTCACATGTGTTCATGGGTGTGTGAATGAGCATGGCAGGGGGTGTTGTGGGGACACCCCACTGGAGACCCCTGCCCTGAGCCCCTCTATCCTCGGCAGACCTACAATGTGGACAGGCAGGTCCCCGACAGTGCAGGGACAGCCACAGCCTATCTCTGTGGGGTGAAGGGCAACTACAAGACCGTGGGCTTGAGTGCGGCCGCCCGCGTCTCGGAGTGCAGCACCACGGCCGGCAACGAGGTGATCTCAGTGCTGGAGCGAGCCCGCAAAGCTGGTAACTGGGGATGCAGGGCTGGGGGGACCCTGTGGGGACAAGGGGTGCCACACTGGGGGTTTTCCCCCCATAAGCATCCCACAGCTTGGTGGTGGGGACCCTGTGCTGCCCTTGGTGGGGCCTGATGAGCGGGGTTT
Source organism: Leptocoma aspasia (assembly GCA_013399835.1). Classification (NCBI taxonomy): domain Eukaryota; kingdom Metazoa; phylum Chordata; class Aves; order Passeriformes; family Nectariniidae; genus Leptocoma; species Leptocoma aspasia. The sequence goes on along the minus strand of VXAX01001420.1, from coordinate 14,263 downwards.
GGCAGGGAAGGCGGTGGGCGTCGTGACCACGACACGGGTGCAGCACGCGTCACCCTCGGGGACCTATGCCCACGTGGTGAACCGGGACTGGTACGCGGATGCCAGCATGCCCCAGGACGCGCGGCTGCAGGGCTGCAAGGACATCGCCTGGCAGCTGGTCCACAACGTCGACATCAACGTGAGCGCCTGTGCACGGGAGGAGGAGAGCAGGGACAGACCCCTCTCAGGGCACCCCCACCAACACTTCATCCACCTCATCCTCTCCAGGTGATCCTGGGTGGTGGTCGGAAATACATGACCCCCGTGGGGACACCGGACCCTGAGTACCCCGCTGACAGCAAGCAGAATGGGATACGTGAGGATGGGAAAAACCTCATCGACATGTGGCTGGAGGCACGGCCGGTGGGTGACACATCAGGGACGCTCCTCTGCCCACTGCCCCTGGCACAGGGCCAGGCACCCACTAACCCGCTGAGGGATTTGCCCACAGGGTGCCCGCTATGTCTGGAACAGGACAGAGATGCTGGCCGCTGCCACCGACCCCAGCGTGAATTATTTGATGGGTAACAAGTGACCCCTGTGACAGGACCCAACAGGTGCTGGGACACTCAGGCACTGATGCTGTCCCCAACGCATTCCCTCACAGGTCTCTTTGAACCTGTGGACACGAAGTACAACCTGGTGCGTAACACCACCCTGGACCCGTCACTCACCGAGATGATGGAGGCAGCCATCACCATCCTGAGCAGGAACCCTAAAGGCTTCTACCTCTTTGTGGAAGATAAGTTGGGGCTTGTGCCCCTGGGGCCAGTGAGAGGGGGTGTAGGGTGGGTGTAGGAGTTGGGTGTGCTGCTGTAAGTCCCCAGCCCACCGTGGGTGCCCATCTGCAGGTGGCAGAATCGACCACGGCCACCATGATGGTGCAGCCCATAAGGCACTGACGGAGGCGGTGGAGTTTGACCGGGCCATCGAGCGGGCGGGTGCCCTGACAGACGAGGCTGAGACCCTCACTGTCGTCACCGCTGACCACTCGCACGTCTTCTCCTTTGGTGGCTACACCCTGCGTGGCTCCTCCATCTTCGGTGGGGCTCTACCCTGTTCTGGGTGCTGCCAGCCCTGTGGCACCCTGACTGTGGCTAGAGGGGTGATACAGGTGTTCCTTGGCTGATCCTCCTCCTCCTCCTCCATCTCCCCTTTCCCAGGTCTGGCACCCAACACAGCCACTGATGGGAAGAACTACACATCCATCCTCTATGGGAATGGACCGGGATACGCAGGCCCTGACCGGCCCAATGTGGACCCAGACACAGCCAGTGAGGGCACAGAGACCATGGCTGGGTGGTGGGGTGGGGCTGGGGGCCATCACTGCCCCCCCTCACCTCCTTCTCTCCCCTCCCCAGTGCAGTTCGATTACGAGCCGCAGGCGGCTGTGCCACTCGACTCGGAGACCCATGGCGGTGAGGATGTGGCCATCCTGGCCAAGGGCCCCATGGCCCACCTCTTCCACGGGGTGCAGGAGCAGACCTATGTAGCCCATGTCATGGCCTATGCCGCCTGCATTGAGCCCTACACTGACTGCCTCCAGCGGGACTCTGGCCCTGGCATCCATGCCACCCCCCTGGCCCTGCTCCTGCCCGCCCTCCTTCTGCCCCTCTTCCACTGATCCCATGTCCCTAGGGCACCCCTAGGGCACGGGACAGACTCACATTCCCCTCCCTCCCCACGGTGTGGCACCCGCAGGCAGATGGCAGCTTTCTGAAGCATCCCTGGTCTGGATGCGGCAGCCATGGAGACACCGGATCCCGGGCAGCGGGGTGTTAAATAAACACGTGGTGTGACACTGGTGGGACAGGCGTGTTCGTGGGGTGGGGGTGCCTGTGCCATGTGGGCTGGGCTGGGGGTGCTGCCCACTGCTCCCATCCCCTGGCCACAGCCCCTGGCAGCCACCCAGCATATCCAGTGCTTTATTGACCAGAAAGAGCAGCGAAAAGTACAGCAGTGTCCGTGTGCCTGCACTCCCGGGCAGGCTGGCATCGCCCGGCCCGGCTCCACCGCTGTGCCATGGACAGGATGGGGCTGGCATGGGGAATGCTGGGGAGGGCACCGTGCAGGGGAGGCTTTTGGCATGGGGCAGCCTCTGGAGTCCTCCCCCTGCCTTGACTGATGCTGGGATGGATGTGGTAGGGCTGGGTGAAGGGTTTGGGGTGGGTGGACAGAAAAGGGGGTACAGGGGTGCCTGGGCGTGCCCTCGTTCTTCCATGGGAATGAGGACCCCTCAGGCATAGGGCAGTGGGTAGGAGGGGGATGTGCAGAAGGCAGCTGCCCAACCCAAGTGTCTCTGCTGCCTACACCCCTATGGCAGGTGCCTGCCTTTGGGGTGACCCCCTGGGACACCCGAGGGTGCCCACTTTACCTGGAGAATAGGAAGGGCAGATGGGAAGTTGGGGAGTGGGCACAGGGTGTCACTTAGGCAGGGGTGGGGATGGAGGGTCCCAGCCTGCTGGAGGGGGATCGGCCTCACCACACCGAGCACTTGTGCACTGGGTTCATGGGCGAGTTCTTGGGGCAGTGGAAGACCCGTCCAAACTCCTCAAACTGTGAGACACTGCCCAGGACCCTGCCGGAGAGGGGAGAACCTCAGAGCTGGGCACCCCCTGCCCCCCACACTGCTGCCTTGCACCCCACTCAGAGCATGTGCTCACCCCAGCAGCCCCCTGACCCCCGCCCCAGGGATATCACCCAAAATCTGCTGGCACCAACACTCCAAAGGGTGCTCATCCCACTCTGCACAGCACTTAAGTCTGTGGGGAAGGCTGGCACCCACCATGCCCCCAGCCTGCCCCATTTTGGGAGCACCCAGTACCTGTAGTGCTCCGGGGCGTGTTTGTCTGTCAGCACCTGCAGGTAGATGGATTGGGATCTCCGCTTGATGCACCAGTTCTGCAGGGGAGAAAGGTTCCATGGACAAGCCACATGGGGCACCCTGGGTCCTGGCAATCACCAGGACACCATGGCCCTTCTGGCTGCTAGGGATTGAGGGCAGTGATGCCCTGATTGAATTTGTAATTGTAGGGTCTCCCAGGAGCCTGTGTACATGGTATAAGTGGGTTGGGAAAGCGTGGAGTCATGTTTGTTATTGTAGGGTCTCCGGGGTTGTAAGCTGCCTGGCTGCAGGGTTTCCTAGAATTTTGGGATCATATGTATTTGTTACTGTGGAGCCTCTGGAAGTCATGGGGGACACACTAATTTATTATTCTAGGGTTCACAGGAGCAACAGGAGAGTGTGGGGTGCTCATTCAGGGCTGAGCTCTGTACTCTGAGCCCAGGACCTGCTGATGCAGCTGAGCCCAGCTCCTGGCCATGGACCTGCGTTCCCCAGGGCTCTGTCCCCATCCCTTTGGGCTCTTGGCCCCACACAAGGTGACCCTCCTGCCTGAATACCTGTTACATGTGAGGAGGAAAGGGGCTCACCTGGGCAAAGGCGATGAAGAAGAGCTGGTCATGTGTGTATTTCATGTGGTGCAGGGGGTGCTCAGGGCCATGCTCCCGCACCCACTTCTGGTAGGCCTGGAGAACAAGGGGTGCCCTCAGCACGGGCACTCCCCCAAACCCACCCTGGCCCCACCTCCAAGCCCCCAGCAACCAGGATCATGCCCACCCCTTGCTGCAGGGAGTAAGGAGGGGTTGGGGGATCTCCTCCCACTCAATAGGGATGGCATAAGCAGCTGCCCATGGCTGTGACACCGAGGGTGGGGGGACACTTACATAGTAGGCGAGCTTGAGCCCCCCCATGTCAGCGATGTTCTCCCCCAATGTGTGTTTGCCATTCACCTGCCGAGAGAGGAGAAATGACAGCATGAACAGAGGTGTCCCCATCCCCACCCTGGCACCAAGGCTGCAGCCAGTGCCCTGAGGAAATTCCAAGTTAAGGTGTGATGAATTGTTGGGTCTCAGCTCGGCAGGGCAGAGGCAGCTCTCCTGCAGGCACCCAGCCCTAAGTGATGGAGCAGCAGGGACCCCACCGTGGGACAGCTGTGCCCTGCTGGGCATTGCCTGGCAGGAGAGGGGGTCTCACCCTCTGGTTGTAGACGGTGAAGTTGTCGTAGAGGTTGACGATGCACTGTGCCTTCTTCAGGAACTTGCTGTACGACCGCTCCGTCCACCAGTGCACCAGGTTCCCGTGCCGGTCATACTGTCCCCCTGCCAAGGCAGCCACCACCTCCAATAGTCCCAAGGGATCCAGGGGTCCTGCCTGGCTGCCTTAGCCCATCCTCACATCCAGGCAGGATACAGGAGGGACACTCACCCCAGTCATCGTAGCCATGGGTCAGCTCGTGCCCAATGATGGTCCCAATCCCACCATAGTTCAGCGACCTGTTGGGTGGGGAGCAGAGGTGAGAGGGTGGAGAGCATGGTGCTGGCAGGGATGGGGGTGACCCCATGACATGGCACCCCCCCCCCGACCATCCCCCAGCCCCACACTCACTGCGGGAACTCGGGGTCGTAGAGGGTGGGCTGCAGGATGCCAGCAGGGAACACTGGGGACACAGGAGCACGTTGCAGTTGGGTGTCACGCTGCCCTGTACCCACCCACGGCATCACCCAGCACCACGGGACCCTGGGCCTCGTCCCCATCCCAGATCCTCCCTGCTCCCGCCCCGGAGGCGGATCGGGGGCGGGCAGTGCTTACCCATCTGGTTCTTGTTGGGCAGGTAGTAGGCGTTCAGTGCCTGGGGAGGCAGCAGCCACCTGCGAGGGGAGACAGCAGTGCTGGGCTGCACAACACCGAGAGACATGGAAGTGCCATCCCTCTGCACAGCTGGGGAACAGTGGGGCACTCCTGGCATCTCTGTACCCTTCTGCCTACACCCTGTGGGGTGCATCTGGGGATGGGGACAGGAGACACTGGTGGCACCATGCTGGGCCCCTCCATGTCCCCTCAGGGCAAGGGGATACCCACGCAGACTTATCCACCTCCTGCCGGATCTTCTTCACCGAGAGCCTGATGCTGAAGGCGATGCTGTTGAGGATATTCTTGAAGTAGGTCTTCTCATCCACCTCAAACTGGGGGGGCACAGCCACGTCAGGGGAGATGCCAGCCCCAAGAGTGTGGAGGGCAGGCCTGTGTGTCCTCCCACCCCGTGAGCCTTGGTGACTGTGTGGATGTGTCACAAGTGTGTTCTCATGTCCCATGCTGTGTGCCCACAAGGGCAGCTGCTTCTCTGTCAGCTCCGTGAGGTCCCTGGGCACGTGAGCACCCCCAGCCCTTGCCAAGGACGGGGCTGAGCTCTGGGGGCTGCAATGTGGAGAAGGAGACACCATCCCAGACCCCAGGGACTGTATGGCACTGCCGGTGTGGGGCACCCTGCCAGCAGTGAGCACAGTGAGCACCAGGGTGGGGCTTGTTTTGGGGTGCCATCTCCACAGAGCCTGATGCAGATGTGAGGACCATCTTCCCCCACCATGTGCCCATGCCCTCACATGCTCCTGGGCCATCCCTTGCCTCATATTCCTTGTCAATGGCCTCTGGCTTCAGGAGGAAATCAGGGTAGCCAATCATCACCATCATATACCGGAGCTGTGGGCAAAATGAGTGGTGGGTTCAGGCCCCTATCCCATGTACCCCCACGCTGGTGATGGGGCCAAAGACAGGAGTGCATGCGAGGGGCCACTACCTTGGCCCTGGCTGCTCTCCGTGTCTCCTCATCCATCCAGTCCAGCTCATCCAGGCGCTGGTCGAGGATGTATTTGATGTCCTCCACCAGCTGCTGCACCTATGGTGGGTCACCATGGTGCTGGCACGGCGTCCCCACCATCCATCACCAGCCAGACAGCCCTTGGTGGGGGCAGTAGGCACTTCGGCAAGGTTATGGGAGATGGTGCTGGCTTCATGTCCATAGGCAGCATCACCTACCTTGGCTTTACTGGCAGAGGAGAAGTGCTCCTCAACGAAGAGGGCCCCCAGGGCCATGCCGAAGTGCTTGTTGGCCTGGCTCAGGCAGATCTTACCCGGCTCGAGCTGCTTCTCGTTGCCCTCCATCTCCTTGGAGAGCTCGTGGATGGCATCACGGAAGGGGGTGGAGAGGTGCTCGCTCAGCACCACCACGATGCGCCACAGCATGTAGTTGTGAAGGATCCTGTGACAGGGACAGGATCAGCCCTCAGCATGTCCCCAGGCACAGGGGAGGGTGGGAACATGCACCAGGATGGGGACACCCCTGCTCAGGGACACCTCTGCTCAGGGACACAGAGGGGCCATGGCTGATGGGGGCACAAGGACAGTCTGGCACCATGTCCCTCCCTGATGTGTGATGAATCTGGTGACCTCTAGCATGAGTGGCTCACCAGGTGTCCAGGCACGACCGGGATGCTGTGGGGCTCACAGCAGTGCCTTTTCCCACAAGCTTTCCCGGTTTTTCTGTGCCCAGCCTGGCCTTCCAGCACCAGGAGGAGGATGATGGTGGGAGGTTCCAGCCACAGCTGTCCTGTGCCCCCTGCCAGGCTGGGAAAGGTGCCAGGGGCACAGGGGGTGCCAGCCCCCCTCACCTGCTGGGTGTCACACGGATGAGGTTGGACACCTTGTGCATGTAGTCGGTGGCCAGCAGCACCACCTCCTCCTCCTCCGAGAAGTTGTCATGGAAGATGCGGTCCAGCAAGCTCTTCCACTTCAGCTGCCAGGGCAGGCACTGTCAGGGGGGCATGGGGACCCCCACTCCATGCCACCCTGGAGGGAACCCTCTCCAGGCTTTCCAGCCTCCCACCAGAGGAGTTCGTTATCCTCAACTGGATTTAACTGGGACAAGTGGTGAGCATTGAGGGCATGGAGCAGGGGGACAGGGACAAGTGTGGGGACAGGCTGGCAGCAGGGGTGCTCACCATGGGAGTGATGCGCTGCAGCTCAGCCAGGGTCACTTTGTGGTACATGCTGCCCACATCCCTCCGCATGTCGTCATACTCAGACACTGTGATCTGCACAGGGTGGGCATGGCTGTCACCATCACACTGCCCACTTTGAGGGTGACACAGGGATAGTACACTGGGATGGGGCACAGGTCTGGGGCAATAGGGCATCTCTGATATGGGTACTGACCCACATCCTTCCCACTCCCTGACCCAGGAGCCCTCTGCTGCCAGTGGGACCCTGAGGGCTGGTCAAAAGGTCCCAAGGAATTGGGTTGTCTAAGGAATGGGCACACACATCCCCCCAAGGTCCAGACTAAGGTCCCCAAGATCTGGATATGGAATCTACAAGGGCCTGGAGTGGCCTCACAAGGAGTAGATGGAGGGCTTGAGTGGTTGTCCCAAGGGCTGAGACTGGAGTTCTCAGGATGTGGGAATGGGTCCCTGAAGCTCTGCCATGAGGTCCTCAAGAGGCTGAGATCCCCAGGTTCCAGGTATGAAGGTTCCCAAGGGCTGGAAGTGGATCTCCCCATGGAGGGATTGGAAAGAGATTGCTCAGGAGCAGATATGGACGTCCCCAAAAGTCTGTGACTAGGATGTCCAAGGGCTGGACAAGGGCACCCCAAGGTTCATGGCATGCACCCCCTCACATTGGCAAGGTGCTGCTCCAGCTGCAGGATCTCCTGGGCTTTCTGCTCCACGTGCTCAGCCCCCAGGAGGGTGAGCAGTCGCTCCATGAACACTCGGTATGCAGCCAGGATCTGTTCAGAGGAAGGGATGCTCAGGCCACCCTGTCTGTCCTGTGGCACCCCCGTCCCCGGCACTGCGGCAGTGGGGTGCCCTCTGTCTGCCAACCATGCTGGGTGCTGGTCCCTCTCCTGGTGTCCCCAAGGCATCGTTGTGCCCCCCTCACCTTCTCGCTCTCCTCATCCTGCCCCAGGTAGAGGGTCCTTTCGGGCAGGGTCAGCCCGTCCTGGTCGATCTGGGGCAAGAGACAGGGGCAGTGAGTGAGCAGAGGGAGGGGGCTGTGCTGAGCCAGGCACCCCTCACCCTCCCCATATGGCAGAGTGCCCCTGGTGTCCCTGGAGCCGAAGGATGGCAGTGTGCTGGAACAACCCCAGGAACAGNTTTCCCTGTGGCACACGCTCCCTCTAGTGTTACACACGCGCGGCCCGGAGCCGGCAGCGCGCCGCCCCGGCCCCGCACACCCACTCGTATCCCACAGCTCCACCATCTCACAGGGAACGGGCAGCTCGTCCCCACCACTGTGTCCCCCCAATGCCCACGCCATCGCCACCACCTCGTCCCCACCACGCCATCGCCATGCGTACCCGTGCCCACCCTGTCCCTGCAATGCCCACCTCCGTGCCCATCACCGAGCCCACCACGGCATCCCCTCTGTGCCATTGCCGTGCTCCCACCATGCCCACCACTGCACCCCCACGCCCCCAAGAGACTTGGCCAGCCAGATAAAGCCCACCTCTACTCTGGTGGCACCATAGGGTGAGGGACATGGTCTGACAGGGGTGGGAAAGACTGAGAAAGCCATGGGAAAATGCCCTGGCACAGTACTGGGGGGTTGGTGGGCATGTCTCTGCCTCTGCCTGGACCTTGCCCCCTGTGTACAGATGGCAACCACAAGGCCAAGGTGAGGGGCTTGGCTGCCAGCACTCTGGAGACTCTGGTGCCCTGAGGGGCTGTCCTCAGCACCCAGGCAGGCAGAACTGCCTCGCTCTGTACTTCCCCTGCCCATGTCCCCAGCCTTGTCCTGGAGGTGCCACCCTCACCCCGGGGTAGCCTGACACAGGGGTCCCATGCTGGGAAGACAGGAGGGGTCCCCAGGGACAGGAGGGNGGGACACCCCTGCTCAGGGACACCTCTGCTCAGGGACACAGAGGGGCCATGGCTGATGGGGGCACAAGGACAGTCTGGCACCATGTCCCTCCCTGATGTGTGATGAATCTGGTGACCTCTAGCATGAGTGGCTCACCAGGTGTCCAGGCACGACCGGGATGCTGTGGGGCTCACAGCAGTGCCTTTTCCCACAAGCTTTCCCGGTTTTTCTGTGCCCAGCCTGGCCTTCCAGCACCAGGAGGAGGATGATGGTGGGAGGTTCCAGCCACAGCTGTCCTGTGCCCCCTGCCAGGCTGGGAAAGGTGCCAGGGGCACAGGGGGTGCCAGCCCCCCTCACCTGCTGGGTGTCACACGGATGAGGTTGGACACCTTGTGCATGTAGTCGGTGGCCAGCAGCACCACCTCCTCCTCCTCCGAGAAGTTGTCATGGAAGATGCGGTCCAGCAAGCTCTTCCACTTCAGCTGCCAGGGCAGGCACTGTCAGGGGGGCATGGGGACCCCCACTCCATGCCACCCTGGAGGGAACCCTCTCCAGGCTTTCCAGCCTCCCACCAGAGGAGTTCGTTATCCTCAACTGGATTTAACTGGGACAAGTGGTGAGCATTGAGGGCATGGAGCAGGGGGACAGGGACAAGTGTGGGGACAGGCTGGCAGCAGGGGTGCTCACCATGGGAGTGATGCGCTGCAGCTCAGCCAGGGTCACTTTGTGGTACATGCTGCCCACATCCCTCCGCATGTCGTCATACTCAGACACTGTGATCTGCACAGGGTGGGCATGGCTGTCACCATCACACTGCCCACTTTGAGGGTGACACAGGGATAGTACACTGGGATGGGGCACAGGTCTGGGGCAATAGGGCATCTCTGATATGGGTACTGACCCACATCCTTCCCACTCCCTGACCCAGGAGCCCTCTGCTGCCAGTGGGACCCTGAGGGCTGGTCAAAAGGTCCCAAGGAATTGGGTTGTCTAAGGAATGGGCACACACATCCCCCCAAGGTCCAGACTAAGGTCCCCAAGATCTGGATATGGAATCTACAAGGGCCTGGAGTGGCCTCACAAGGAGTAGATGGAGGGCTTGAGTGGTTGTCCCAAGGGCTGAGACTGGAGTTCTCAGGATGTGGGAATGGGTCCCTGAAGCTCTGCCATGAGGTCCTCAAGAGGCTGAGATCCCCAGGTTCCAGGTATGAAGGTTCCCAAGGGCTGGAAGTGGATCTCCCCATGGAGGGATTGGAAAGAGATTGCTCAGGAGCAGATATGGACGTCCCCAAAAGTCTGTGACTAGGATGTCCAAGGGCTGGACAAGGGCACCCCAAGGTTCATGGCATGCACCCCCTCACATTGGCAAGGTGCTGCTCCAGCTGCAGGATCTCCTGGGCTTTCTGCTCCACGTGCTCAGCCCCCAGGAGGGTGAGCAGTCGCTCCATGAACACTCGGTATGCAGCCAGGATCTGTTCAGAGGAAGGGATGCTCAGGCCACCCTGTCTGTCCTGTGGCACCCCCGTCCCCGGCACTGCGGCAGTGGGGTGCCCTCTGTCTGCCAACCATGCTGGGTGCTGGTCCCTCTCCTGGTGTCCCCAAGGCATCGTTGTGCCCCCCTCACCTTCTCGCTCTCCTCATCCTGCCCCAGGTAGAGGGTCCTTTCGGGCAGGGTCAGCCCGTCCTGGTCGATCTGGGGCAAGAGACAGGGGCAGTGAGTGAGCAGAGGGAGGGGGCTGTGCTGAGCCAGGCACCCCTCACCCTCCCCATATGGCAGAGTGCCCCTGGTGTCCCTGGAGCCGAAGGATGGCAGTGTGCTGGAACAACCCCAGGAACAGACACGTCGGTGCCTCAGTTTCCCTCCTGCTAGAGGCTGCTGGAGCTGCAACAGGCAGCATGCAACAGGCTGGGAGTGCTGGGCAGAGAGCAGACCTCTCCTCCATGGCCTGACTGGCACATAGGTTGCCTCATAGCCTGCCCTATGCTGCCACCACTCTCTGCCCCATCCCTGCTCCCTGGTGTCCCCCCACCTGCCCCATGGCCAGCCCCACTCCTGTGCTGCAGCCTGCATGGCGAGCTGCATGGACACTCTCGCTCTTCACACACACCCCTGCTGGGCTGTAACCACAGGCACAGCCTCCAGCCCCTACACGCACCTGAGCACACGTGCACCTACGTGCACACTCACACACACACAAGCACACAGGTAGCTCGCCCCTCTGGACACACACCTATGGGTGCTCACATCCCTGCACACGCACCATCCATTTTACGCCGGCTCTATGCACACACACCCACACAAACACACACACAGAAACATTCACCCTTTCTTTCTCTGTCTCAGCTCCCCTCACTTCACCAGCCCCCTCCACTCACACAGCCGCAGCGCTGCCCGCGCACCCACGGGAACCTCCAGCCTTCCTCCCCCATCTCCCTCATCACCCCTGCCCCCTTTGCTTTCCCAGAGGGGTGCTGAAACCTGCAGCCCTCACACACACCCCCAGCCCCCTCATACACCCGGTCCACTCACACCCCCCCCCAGGCAAACCCCGCCGAGACCCCCCCGACC
>VXAX01001419.1:6018-31546 GCA_013399835.1 Leptocoma aspasia | reverse complement strand
TATTCGCCTCAATTTATAACATGGAGTGTTCCCTGTCTTCTATGTACTCCCTGAGATTTTGGTTGGATTACAGGTTGTACTCTCCTCCCCCTTTGTTTTCAGTTGGTTGTCATATTATGTATCTTCCACCTGCTATCCCTCCCCCAGTAGTTTCTCATTGGTAGTTTATGTATCCTCCTTATGTTGACACCTCCATATATAAGCAGTTGTATTGTATCATTCTTTTGGTCCCTGGCACCTCCCCCGCCCGGGGAAGAGGAGTAAAGCTTGTTCCTGGGAACCCAAACTAAGGGCCTCTCTCCAATTCCTTTACTCCTGCCCTCGGTGCGAGTGCTTGGCCACAGTCGGTCCGAGAAGCTGCACCTTTGGGGTCTGACCATCTGCCATGCATAACATCTTGTGGCAAACCCAGGGGCGGCCCACACCTGGTGTGGTGTCTTGCCGGTGGTCGGTGTGAGGAGCTAGCCGGGACGGTCGGTGAGCAGGAGCCGTGTCAGACAGCTTCTTTTCTGCAGTCCAGATTCTTGCTGCTGTTAAGCATAAATTGGCAGAAAGGCTGCCTGCGTCTGCTGGAAAAAATAAACAAAGCTGATAGCATGTTCCAGCTCTGCAGCCTCATATTTGCTTAGAATTTGTTGAATTATTACTTTCAATAGAAACTTGATTATCATAGCTGTTTATACAGGGCTTTTTAGTGATCTGTTGAAAAGATATGAATTCTGCAGTTCAACATTTGCTTCATTTGCAGAACTGCTTCAGTCTAAATCACTTCACAGAGAGGTCTGTTCCTCCTGCCCCCCTGCCCCAATTCCTCTGTGAGATGTAATGTGTACTTGCAGAGGTAAACTTTTCACATTCTATCAGCGAAGCTCCTTATCCCATATTAATATAGGAGACAGAGCAGGGCCTTGCTAAGATGATTACCTGAGAACTACAGAATTTGTGTCTGAGGTTGAGATAAACTAACAAAGGGGGAATTTTGGAAAATGCACTTGCACAACCCTTTATATCTCATCTGAGAGACATACAACAAAGAATGATTGTTGGAATCCAGGGCACAGGGAATATTTCCCTGCCTGTATTAGGGAGCCCTGATCGCCAGTCAGACACTGCTTTTAACCTCTGTCCCAGGAAAAAAATTGCTAAGGCTTTGGGATGAGTTGGAGAACACAGGTGTAAACTAGATATGTAGCAGTAGTAATAGTATTCTATCACAGGGTGAAGTATTTAGGGTTTTTAGGATTTTGGTGTGAGAGTGAATGGGAGACAAGATGGAGGATTTTGGGCGTTGTCTCATCTCTCCTTCTTGTTCTTCTTCTTCTCCATTTTCTGTAGCATTGGTGGCAAGAAGTCATTGGTTAGAGAAAGCAGCAGCATAGGTGCTACGTGTGTAGATTAGTAGAAGTTATTGGTAGTAAAGTAAAAACAATGTACGTGTTAGAAAGTAATTGGATTAGGTATCTTTAAAAAGATCTTGGTTTTGGGTATTGAGGCCATTTTTGTCCATTTTATGCCTTGCGTCTCATACGCTCAGTCTGGCATGCAGACAGCGTACTGAACTTAAGAGAAAAATAAACAACAACCTGAAGACCAAGAAACAGTGAGTCCTGCTCGTTTTTCATCCCTGGCAAAGAACTCACAGGAGGGAACCTCCTTCAAGGGCCCAGGGGGTAGGTTCCCAGCAGTGTGTGGGGAAACAGCAAAGCCACCCACAAATGATAATCCTTTGAACATAGATCAGTTTCCTCTCTCTTCTCTGAAGGGCGCCTCAGCTGTAGAAGTAATGATGCTTTCTAGCTCTGTGTTAATGTAGGAAACAGAATACTTTGGGACAGAGCAGAAAAAAGCTAAAAGAATCACTGTTGAGTGGTTGGTTGATTTTTTTGGGGAGATTTATTTGTTGTTGCTGCTGGTTTTTGTTTTTGTTTTTGTTTGGGTTTTTTTTTTTACCCCTTATAGGACCAGAGACTAAGGGGGGAGCAATTGGAAGGGGAGGAATAAAGAGGACAAAATATAGAGCTCTAGATTTTAATTAATAGCTTTCACCTATGTGAAAACTTTTGCAACCTTTTACAGTTGTGTGTGCGTGTCTGTGTGAGTGTGGAATGGACCAGTCTGAATTGCCTCAGTTTCTGCTCTTTAAAATAGGGATTGTCCTTTAAAAGGCATTTGGAATTAAGATCTGTTAGTGACTGTGAAATTACAAAAGCATGGAAAAGAAAGACTGACCCTTTTTTTTACCTTTTTGAAAGAAAGTTGCAAATGCAAATTCAGTAGTTCCACAGTTAGTTGGAACCACAGAAAAGGAGAGCTGAAAACACCCATAAGAGAGAATTTTGGATACCTGGACCACTCATATATATTATATTTTGCACTACCTTATTGATTTGACACTGAATGAGTTTGCAAAAGATAAGATTTTTCGACACTCTAGGATCTCTGGCTGATCTTTTATGATTTGGTCAGGGCCAATTGAATAAGCATTGTGTTTCGATTGGATAAATACAGTGTCCAGAAGGTATGCCACACTTTCCACTGGAATTTTCCAATGAGAAATATAGGAGCCCCTAATGGCGAATGACCGACAAATGCTGGTAATGTTTGATGTGTAGAAATTCAGTATGATCAATAACATTGCTGGCATGATAAAGAGAACCTGAAATGATTCAGAGCTAATTTAGAGAGAAAGTCACTTGAGAATGTTCCCAAGCTGACGTACCCAGTAGCCTATACTAGTGACAAATGAAAGAAGTCAGTTCAGAAAGAGAGCCAATATACAATACCACTTTTAATTTCCCAATTACCTCCTCCCAAAGAAGGGAAGACTAAAATAGACATATAGACATAAAAAGGAAGAGCACTGAAAATCTGATCAGTGAAAAGTGCAAGGTTTTGTTGATCCCTTCTTTTTTTTTTTTTTTTTTTTTTTTTTTGTNTTTTTTTTTTTTTTTGGTGTATGGTTAGAGTATTGCATTTAATGATGGCTTGCGCTCTGAAAGAGAGGGAGATATATATATATACGAGCCTGGGGCAGACAGAGATGAAGTAAGCTTTAAGCACAAGTCTTCAGAGAAAAGCTAATGAATTAAAAACTGCTGCTCTTTCTGTTTTCCTGTTCAGATTTCTTAATTGCAGAGTTATGCATGATTTATACTTCAAGCGAAGCATGCAAAAGGAAAGTGATTCTGTAAAGTAGGTGACAACAGTTAAAAATGACACTAAAAATAACCCAGTCTTTTTGCAATATATTATTCTCAGGTGCCTTAGGAGATTATGTTGTATGAAAATTGCTGTTCTATTGAAATTGCTATCTCTTCTTATAACAATTGACTTCATGAATGTATTTAATAAAGTCTTTTTTCTCTCAATTGGTAGAAAATGAAAAGAAAGAAGAGAAGGCAGCAGCCTCCCACTTTTTGCAGTACAAAAATGTGAAAGATTGTGCAAGAATTCTCTGAGAATACTGTAGAAGAACATGAAATTGTGAAGAACTTATAGGCTGCAGACACACACGTGTTTTAGATTATTAAGATTCTTTTTGATTCATAAAAATTCAGATAGGAAGAGTGGCTAAATACAGCTCTAATGATAGAGAGGCATAATATCCGTTAGGGCATATTTTGCTACATGCTAAGATCCTATTATTGAGAGATGCCTCTGCCCAAATAAAGGTGCAAAGAAGATCATATGCCTAAGTCAGAAGTAGGAATGTTATTTAATAGAAAATGTCAGGTAGAGAGAGAGAAGGAAATAGAAAAGAGTGGGGGGTGAAAGTGGGACAGGAGAGAGAGATTAAGCAGAAGAGGGTCATCAGCCATAGATCCAGCAGCATCCCGTTAGTGCCCCTTCAGCCTAGGCTTCTCAACAGTGGGAAACCTCAAGTAATTGAAAACTGTTCATTATTTATATATTTTAGCAAACAAAGAAATTAATGCTCACTTTTTACACTGTTCCCTTATTCTGTTGATCTAATGCTACTAAGTCCCATGTTCAGTCTTTTTCTTCTTTCAAGTGAGTTTTTTGAGTCAATCAGATCTTGCAATCTTCCCTTGCCTGAATTATCCTTCACCCAGTCTAAGCTGATTTCAGCACGGCTGCTGAGTTGGCTTTCCTCATGGCACATAAATTCTGTCATTATCAGTGATACATCTGTTTCCCCCAGCTTTGCTTTCCTCCACCTTTGCCTGAGATAATGGACAATAGTAACACCTTTATCTCAAGTTCCTGTCTTGGTGGCTTAACTCGCAGTCCAAATTTCAGGTAACCAAAGAGGCATATTTGGGCGGGGGGTTTGGTGATACCAGATGCCATCTGTTCCATAACTTGAGGGGATCTTTGTCTGACCAGAAATATGGCTATGACCAGTTTCTTTACAGTCTACTACAGTGGTAATTTTTGTCTGGATGTACACCCAGGGTACATCCAGAATTAAAGTTAGAACCATCTTGTCCACTCTGTGCTTATTTCTTGGCAAAACCCTTCGGTGGCCTAAACAGTATTTGATAAAGGCAACTGTGACCTCTAAGACTTTACAGGACAGTATAGTAATTTTCAAGGTGTTTTCTTTCTGAGGTTGTGTATGGTTTAGATTTCCTTACAAGAAAATCTTTTCTGATAGGTTCTGGGAAAGAGCAATAGTAATCAAAAAGGCCTCTGACTTAATTTGTAACCAGAGATGGAACTGGGATGGAGACCTTACTTGTTGTATCACGTGCCTCCAGCCACCAGTGATCTCCAATCCGACGAGCAGCAGAGCGGCCAGAGATGGGTCAGCAACAACACCCCAGGGGATTTGTGGGGTGCATGAGGAAACTCTCCGGTCTCAGGAGCACAGGTGTGGTCACATGGTGCAGCAACAGAGAAGAGACGGGTGCAAATGAAGTGCCAAAACTGAAGATATTTATTAAATAAATAAAAGGGGCACAAACGAGGGTGCAAAACAAAACATAAAGAGGCTACTTCAGAAGACCCAAAGTGGGGTCAGCATAGATATATATAGTCTCTCATAGAAGGTTCTGGAAGCCTTCTGGCTAATTATGGGCTGTTAATCTGCATGGCCACTCCCAATCAGTCCCAGAGTACTCTGTTCTTCATGATGTCATCAGCCGTGGCCTCTCCTCTCCTGAGACTTGATGTTGACTGTTGGTTGTCTGCTGTGTGGTTGCGTGATCAGTTCTTGGCCCGTCACCTCCAGAACAAGCTCCCGCACTTACCCATACTTATAAATATGTTGGTGGTTTGAGATACAGACATGGGAGGAAGTTACATGGAAATACGTCTAGGATGGACGATTTATTACAAAATATGTTTTTGAAAGGCTGTAAGATGAGGTCATTGGCATTTATTGTTTTTTATAAACAATACCCACACCTAATTTCTTAATTTTCTCTCCATCACTTTTCTTTCCCTCTCCCCTCCACCCCAATTCCTTTTGTCTTCTTTCTTCTCAGCCACTAAAACTTGCCAATTCGAATATTGTAGTCTGAGCTTCTTTGCTTGAAGAAAGGACCACATGTGCAAATATTTGCATGTTTTCTTTCAGATATTTCAGCAAGAAAACTGATAATAAAATCAAATCTCCACTGAAGTAATTTTATTTGAACCACTGAAGTAATTTTATTTGAACTGAATAATGAAAGCTTCTAACTTCATCTATATACCTTATTTTTCTATATGTAGACATGTGAAACATCATGGCATATCCTGGCACAAGCATAGGTATTTGTCTATAATACATAAAAGATAGTCTAGTATTTGTTCTTCTGTATAAATTTATGTTGTCCTAACATATTTTTGTTAGGTAAAAGTAACATATTTGTTAGGTAAAATTTTTTGTTAAAAAAAAAATATGTCCTAACATATTTTGTGAGGTATTTTTGATAGGTAAAGCTTTGACAGTAGGTTAAGTGCTCATTTCTCATGAAATGGTATGGACTTTTATGATTATCATAATTGGTTTCTGCATGCATGTATTTAAATTAAATTGCACGGTTTAAACTTTAATTTCTAATTTATTTTTGTGAGGGTTTTCAAGTTGCTACTACTTGATCTTTAGAAAACTAAAGTACATTTGTTAATAATTGCCTGTCCAATTCCCTGTTCTAAAAAAACCCCCTGTTCTCTAAATGTATGATAAAAATATTACTTTAAAACATGTCAGGAGTTTTTGAAACACTGGTTCAGATTCTAGACAGCCATTCACCAGCTTTATGGTTCACATACCTTCAGAAATCATGATGAGCCATTTAATAATCCATTTGGCAATATATTAGCAATTGCCTGGGTTGGTGATTAAATAATGATATTAATAAAGCATGATAATATATTATCAGAGAAAAAGCTCCATAGGTGTGAATGAAATTATTTTGGATTCCAAAGCTCTGGGACAATGTACATCCATTCTGCTTCTGTTGTTTTCACTTAGAAGAGAAGGGAGTGAAAACGTGAGCAAGTAAGGAGATCTCACACAATTAGGGCAGCAGTATATTAGCAAAAGATCCATTAAAGTGTGAATTTAGTGAGTAAATTTAGAGTAAATTTTGAAAAATGCTAAATGGTTTGAAGTATCCTGAATAGATGTATCTGGAGAATCATCCAGATAAGCATGGAGGTCCTCTGGGCAATTAAATTAAATTAGATGGCGACATCAAAAAATATAGGATGCATGCTTTTCTCTATTACAGAAAGAGCAAAGTTATTTCTTCACTTGTATGCAGGTCAAACATTTGATGTTTGACCTGCATACAAGTGAAGAATATTTGATGATGAACTTTTAATTACCTTTCCAGTAACCTGATACTCCAGCAGTACAGGAGAAGGGAGACAGTTTTTAATATCTTCATAAATGTGAGATCTGGTGACTTGCCTGACATTGGATCATATCTAATGATAAGTTGTATGATAATTCTGAGATTTTTTATGATCTGGTTGCAAAAAAGTTTGCAGTATGGGTTCTCAGCTCTCACTTTCTGGTGATTCCTATTTACATCCTCTCTTCTCTATAAGTTGTGAGGATTGAAAGTGAGAGAGGTAAGAACAGTTTTTGGAGTTCTGAAAAATAGATTCCCTACTTGACTTAAATTTACCCAAATTAACTTGGTGTTTTTATTTAAATTTACTTAAATAATTAAATTANNCTTAAATAATTAAATTACTTATATTTACTTACATTAATATAAAAAAAAATTTGGCGTGATGTGGCTGTGCTGTATCTCTAAATGTTGTGATCGGACAGGGCAGGAATGATAGGAATAATTTTCCATATATTCTGAAGCTTGGAAAATAAAAATAAGGCTGCTCCACAGGGTTTATGGGCAATGAATGAAACTTTATTGAGAAAATAAGAATCGCCATCAGAAGAGACCCAGGTGTTTTGAAGTAAATTAAACTATGAAATAAATTCTAATGCAAATTATATGTACTTTAAACCTAACATAATTTTCTATCCTCTGTCTGAGGATAGTCGTCATTAGCCTCAGGACCTTATGCCTTGAACTTTTGCAGGGATACATTGCTGCTTCAACCTTTCTAGCTGAGAAGACTCAGTATCCAAATGTATAAGATTATTAATTTAGTCTATTTTAAAACATTTAACCTTGTTTTTTGGCAGCTTTTCCTTTATGAAGTGCATTAATCCAATAGACTTGTGCATTTACAGGGTTGCACATATAAAGTACTGTGAAATGTCATGTCAGTATTAAGTAATCATCATAATCATCATCTATTTGGTAATAATAGATTTCTGCAAGACTGTTCATAACCATTAAAATATAATTCTGCTTAAACATTGAAGTTTATGATTAAATTTTGTCACATTATTTTCTTCAAAAACTCAATAAAAAGTGATAGACATATATAATAATGTTTTTAGGAATTACAGAGTTAAAACTTCAGATGAGCTGCTGAAGTAAAAAGAGCCTGAAGCTCTTAAGAGGCCCTTGGAACTACTGTGGGAGAGCTGTAAATTTCCACTGACTGATGCTGTGAGATCATTTGGGTTTTCTGACCTTTTTTTTTTTTAATAATATTGCAAATTCCTCTAATTTTATCACAAGGTCAAGGCACCCAGTTGATGTGTCATGTCTTCATTGATCAATGAAAATTACTCCAAAGATTTAAGAACAAACTCTGTAAAACGGTTTCCTAGTTAACTCAATGTGGAATTCATATTCCTTGGTGATTCAAATTTGAAATATCTTTCTACATCTTTTTTTGATGGCCCTCGAGGTGTGTTACATCTTATTTGTAAAATTTAAATATTTCTGGGCTGGTATATATATATATACTTTCTTATTTGAAAGCAGGAGTGATAAAATTACCTTGGAGATCTTCCAGTGTAAACTTTGCAAGATTTCAAAGATTTGAATTATTTTCTTTGCTGGGATTGGCCTTATCCTGTCTCAAAATCTTGGAGAGGTACTATCTAAAAGGCAGGTAAGTTCTGTCATTTACGATCTCTCTCAAAAAATAAAAATATGTGGCAGCTGATTCTAGTATCTTCTCTTTGACCCTCATGTTAGAAGGGAGGGTTGCATCTCTTTCGATGAAGTACAAGCACATTTATTTTGAGCTCAACATTTCATATTGAGAAATTAAATTCAAAGATATTTCAGATATTTGAGAGAGTGGTTGAGAGAGAGAGAGAGGAAGTGAGCTGAATACCTCAGAAAGCTTTACTTTACTTAGAAAAATAGTAACTGTCTTGGAAAAACAATAAATTTGTGGAGAAGTCTTTTAATAATATGCTGGGTTAGTTCCTGAGGTGATAGATAGTTCTCATATACTTCATGTGGACTTAGGGACTCTTTTATGTTTGGGGGAAAATTACTCATACCTGCATCATTATTAGGAAAGTTTTGTACTACTTCTAGGCAAGGAAAAAGCCGATAACTTATATCCTGTGTCAGCCCTTTGGTACCATTTGAACCTTGTACTGCAAATCCTCCTATGCATGTACTGTGTGAAGAGCACTGATAACTGTGTTAGGATTTCTTCAAACATTATAAACTATCAGGAAAAATTCTACTAACTTTTTTTGGGGGGAGTCACATGAAAGGGAGACCACAAGGGCTGCTAAAACTGTTCCAGTGATGAAGAATTTGAATTTACTTTTCAAAACTGACTGAGCAACAAATATAGAAATAGGATAACTAAATCTTATGTGATTGTAAATCACATATGGGATTTACCAATAACACATGACACGCACCTGTGTGAGTGAAGAGTGTGCTATTCATGTGATAAATGAGTGTGATATACTCCAGACATCAGTGGCATCAATGCCATTTAAAAATATATTGAATTTAAGAACTGTATTTTAAAAAATGGTGTTGTTGTACAGGATATCTGGGGATTGTCATTTTGTGTACTGTAGATGGGGCGTATAATCAATACACAAAGTCTGACAGGATACAATGAGCTACGGACTGCATTTTCTTATTAAGAGACTGCACTGGATAGAAGGAAAGTACTTCCTACAGATTACTATAATTCACATCTAGCACCCAAGATTTTATGGAGACCTTGGTGAAAGCAACACTTGAGATTTCATACATATAGCTTTAAATAATTCCTCTAGAACTGATTGAAGCAGCTTTGCAAAGGAAGTATAGAACCTGTTTTGTAGACACCAATTTGTTTAAGCAGCGACGCGGTGCCTCAGTTTCTCCTCCGAATGTCCACCGGCTAGCACAGTAACTCAGCCCCGGAGGCACCGGTCTGAGTGGCCTTCCTCCAGCAGGCAGGCTTCCAAAGCTGCAAGGAGTGAAGGTCCAGGTGGCAGGTCCTCGCAGGACCAACCACGCTGTTGAGGACGTTGAGAGCGGAGGCAGACGAGGATAGAGGGAAGGACCACTGATTGGTAGCAGCAGGAAGGGTATATTGGTAAGGCAGGGTAGAACTGGAAAAGCAGCAGGGTAGAGAGCTACCAAAGAGTGGCAACGAGGGAGGGGTTACATTAACTTATATAGGGTGATACAAACAAGGGGTGGAGGGATAATACATCCAATCGGGGATTCTTGAGGGAGGAGGCAAGGGACGGGTTACAATATTACTAAACCAATGGGAAGAGAGGAGGGGAGTGGCTGGGCCACAGCAGCCACTGACATTCCAAGGAAGGGGAAACTGACAAGGACTATTCTCGAACAATGGGAAGGGCTTGGGGAAGACTGACACAGAGGACCATTGGGATGGGATGGATTTCCAGGTGAAAAACAACTCTAAATATGATAAGAACATGCCCAGGGGGGAAGGGATAGGGATGACTGATGTGAGCCCTCGGGGAAAAGAGCGGGAAAACTGGGGACAAACAAGTTTAAACCATTCCATAACATGGGGGAAAACTGGAGCAAACCATTCAACAAACATAAGTACAAATAGCATAAATCATAAAACAAAACACACCACAATTTAGCAGAGAAGTGCATGATTTTGCATGACAAGTTCTTGTGAATGTTCAGTGGTTTTCCATTCTTCACAAGTTAATTGTGCTCATCTACGTATATTTGGCAAGAGTTTGCTCCAAATTATTTTCAGCCTATTGCCTATCATAATGATTATTACTGGCTTACCGAATTATATTTTCCAGACCTATCTATTACCATCTCTCGACCATGCACTACTTGTAGATTACTTAGTACAAGAGGGTTGCACCTTGGGATCAGGATGTTGGTGTGATATGGTATTACAAGTACTCCAATAGTAAAATCAACAATAAATCACAATGGAAAAAAAATCATATTATAGATAAAGAAAGAAAGTTTATTAATAACATAGAGTCACAGGATCCTAGAAATCAAGCTGGAAAGGGCCTGAGGATCTTATCTGTTCCAGCCTCCTGTTCTAAACAGAGTCTTAAGACGTATTTTTTGTATTCTCACAGTCTCTGGTAACAGAGAGAAATAGATATTCTCCCAGGCTCATACTGGGAAAGCTCAGAGAAAGAATTAAAACAATTATTATCTCAATCTCTGCACCTGGTGTTTGTGAAAGATATTTACAAGAAGGAGTTATTCTCTGATTGACCAATGGTGGGAGAAGTGTTCCTAAAGACCAATCAGGTCTTAGGTCCACAATCGTCTCCATAAGAAGTTTGATTTTCTATTAATAAATGCCTTTTATGCCTTCTGAGTCACGGAGTCCGTATGTCGCTTTCTCTCCTATACCATTGATGACAATTGGTGACCCCTCTGTGGGACCCCTCCGTGAGTGCCAACAAACTGGACTGACAGTTGGTGACCTCTGACATGTGTCTGACCATTGCTGACCCCTCCGAGAGTGCAGACAAACTGGGGTGACTGTTGCTGACCCCAGATGTGTGTCTAGCACAAACTGGAAATCATCTGGTGATCCCTCCGTCAGAGCAAGACGAACGGGAGATGTCTCTGTGGACCCTGCCGAGGAAATTGCGAGATGAACCAGAGACGCTTAGGCTGACCTCTGATGTTTTCTGCAGAATGGACTGGGCACCCTCTGTCATCCTAAGAGAGGTAACAGTGATTTATCCCTATGTCTTCCTAGAGAGGATTTGTCTTTCCTGACCACGGGAAGTTCCCCATCTAGCCTAAGATCTAGGACGGGAATAGACCCCCAGTATAGCAAGTTGTCTACCTCCCAGGGTGGATGGCTGCTTGGGGACGGTTTTCCTTAAAATGGGGAACCAACTTACTACAGACAAACAAACGATTCTTTTTGGGTGGAGGAATGTGATGCCTCCCATGGCAATCGAAATTTTGGATGCAACACTTNCAATCAGGTCTTAGGTCCACAATCGTCTCCATAAGAAGTTTGATTTTCTATTAATAAATGCCTTTTATGCCTTCTGAGTCACGGAGTCCGTATGTCGCTTTCTCTCCTATACCATTGATGACAATTGGTGACCCCTCTGTGGGACCCCTCCGTGAGTGCCAACAAACTGGACTGACAGTTGGTGACCTCTGACATGTGTCTGACCATTGCTGACCCCTCCGAGGGTGCAGACAAACTGGGGTGACTGTTGCTGACCCCAGATGTGTGTCTAGCACAAACTGGAAATCATCTGGTGATCCCTCCGTCAGAGCAAGACGAACGGGAGATGTCTCTGTGGACCCTGCCGAGGAAATTGCGAGATGAACCAGAGACGCTTAGGCTGACCTCTGATGTTTTCTGCAGAATGGACTGGGCACCCTCTGTCATCCTAAGAGAGGTAACAGTGATTTATCCCTATGTCTTCCTAGAGAGGATTTGTCTTTCCTGACCACGGGAACTTCCCCATCTAGCCTAAGAGCTAGGACGGGAATAGACCCCCAGTATAGCAAGTTGTCTACCTCCCAGGGTGGATGGCTGCTTGGGGACGGTTTTCCTTAAAATGGGGAACCAACTTACTACAGACAAACAAACGATTCTTTTTGGGTGGAGGAATGTGATGCCTCCCATGGCAATCGAAATTTTGGATGCAACACTTTGCAATCTTTTATCTTGGGCCAAATCTCACGGCTTTGCAGTCGATGCGACGGCTGCCTTTGACCCAGACACTTGGGATGACCTGGGTGATTCTTTGCTAAATGAGGTCGCCAGAGCGGATGCAGCTGCAAGGGCCTTAGCCATTTCCTGGAGACGCATTTCTAAATCCATTCAAGGCAAGACCCCAAGGAAAAATGAAGCGACAAACCCAACATATATTTCGCCTCCAGCCTGCTGCCGATCGCTCTGTGAACTGTGTCCTGATCGACCATGACGTACGCGTCTCATCCCATTTGCTCCACCTGCGGCTCCCTCTTCGCCACAGCTGGCAGCTCCGGTTCCCCCTGCACCGTGAGAGGCTGCGGGGGTGACTTTGCCGCACTTGGTTCTGCTCCACCCGGCAGCACCGGTTTTCCTTGCTTCACAAGCGGTAGCTGGAGTGTCCCTGCCACAGCCAGCGGCTCCCATTCTCCCTGCACGGTGAGAAACCGTCGGGGGGCCCTTGCCGCAATTGGTTTCACCCCCCACGCCTGCACCGCCGTTCCCAGCTTTGCAAATTGCTTCATTACCGCCGCCGCTGACGTTCCCCCTCCCCACACTGGGGGAGGGGGCGGAACCACCTCTGCCGTCGGCGACCAAAGCAGCGGGAGCAAGTGCCCTGCCAGTTGTGCCCGCCTCTTCTGCAGCGCAGGCGCAGATGCCAGCAGTACCGGCAGAGGCACCGGCAGGGCCTTCACTATCAACAAACTCCATGACAGGATCCATGAGCTTTCTTGCTCTGCTGCCTTCAGCGCCAGTGGCAGCGGCTGCCTTCCCCGCTCCGCAAATTGTGGCTGCACTGCCCGCGGCGCCGGTGGCAGTGGCAGGCTTGTCCACCCCACCGCCTGAGATGGGCAGATCCACCGCGCCACTGGCTGCGGCTCTGCTTTTCGCCCCGCCACCAGTGGCTGGCTCCTCCGCTCTGGGGCTTGCAAGCAGCCCCTCTGATCCACAGTNGCACTGCCGTGCTGCGAAATCTGAAATTCAGTGCCTTTCTGGGGGACTAGCACTTTTCTGCTGGACTTGGCAGGGCCTCCCCTTGCTCCATAGAGTTCCCACCAGGGCTTGGGATGCCTCGCCCCCAGGATGCACTCGCATCCGCAGGGCGGGAGGAGCGGGTCCGGGAAGGCTGTGGCTCATCTCATGCCCTGGAGGGGTGGGGGAAGGGCGGAGTGCTGCAGAATTGGCCGAGACATTGCCTCTGGGGAAGGAAGACAGAGGTGGGACGAGTGGGAATGGATTACTCGTCTTGTGGCGGGCGTGGGCTGTGCCAGGGAACGCAAATCCAAGGCAAAATTCCATATTCCCTGGAGAGCCCCTCGTCTCCATTTCCCAACACAGCACAGTGACCAGAGAGGGAGCAGGAAAGAGGAGGTGGCCTGGTGGGATGGAGTTGATTCCTGCAGCCTCTCCTGCATTCCTCCCTCTCCCTCTTTTGGCCTGAGGGGCTGGGAGAAAAGAACAGACCAAACATGCCAAACTGGCCTCGGCACAGACACTGGTACAGCCCACCGAGGCCGGGTCCCCCGCCCTGCCTGCTGGGGCTGGGTTCTTCAGCCCGCTGCTTCTATCTGGGGGAAAAAAGAAAAAACAAAGAAAAAAAAAAAAAAGAAAAAAAAAAGGGCCATGATCTTTACAGATGGGTCAGAGTGAGAAAAATGCACAAGGAGCCTTCTCTCCTTTTTGAATGCCTTTATTAAAGAGACAGCCTTGAGGTGGGGGCCCGAGGGTCGCGCACCACCACTGCTCCCAATGGTCAATGACGAGGAGGAGGATAGTGCAGATCTGTTGACACAGGCAGAGCTGGGGCTTCCATCCTCGCAGGAATCGTCAGGAAGACCGGTGTTGGCTCTGTTGTCTAGGGGTGTCTCTCTACTCTGGTACTGTTGAAATTAAGGTGACCGGCTCAGCAACGGTTAAGGTCTCCTGCCTCCTTGGATCCTCACTGACCCGTAGGTGTAATTTTCAGTTGATTTCTGGGATAGGTTGTTGTCTTGGTGTGGTTAAAGTCCACTGGGAGCTAGGTACTTTTTAATATGTGCTTATTTGCAAGTCCTTTTGGGAGCTGCGGAAGTCCTTTGGGGAGCAGAGGCGGGAATACCCGATGATATAGGGGAACAGGGTGTACTGACAACTAGGAATAAGAGGATAAAACAAGTAAAACAATTGAACAACGAACAGTTAGAACATCTCTTCAGAACAAGGATAGGTGTATCAACTGGGAACGTGAACCAGGGGCACAGGTGAACAGGTGCTGAAACAAGAACAGGTAAGTATATGCTAACATAGGAATAAGTAAGTAAACTACATATTTATTTTACTCATAACAATCCCTCCTCTACTTGACCAGGCATAAGCCTGCGTCAACTTGCTGTTTCTGGTTCCTGGTAATAAAATTTTCTTATCTTTTGGTACTGGTCATAAATTTCTTTAGCTTTTTTCCATGCATTTCTAACGTCATTATCTTAACCTGGCCTTTCTCTGGTGTTTTTTTCTAGGGATCCCAGGATCATAGTACTGGTCTGTATAGCTGATGTAATTATCCGAATTAAACAAGAGATAAGACAGGTTAAAAACAATAAACCTGCTAGTCCAGCTATGATGATAAAAGCAACTTTCTTATACCATTTTCCCTTTACTGACCAAAAGTCATCCCACCAATCAGTGCTTATTATGGGGGTCCATTCTTGAGTGCCGACATAGGATTTTTTTTTTAATTTCTTTTGATATATTTTTAATTACTGCACTTTGATCATCTATTTCTAAGCAGCATTCTGAGGAGTTAAATTTGCTGCAGATTCTGTCTTCATCTGCTAATAAATAATCTACAGCTATATGTATTTCATATACTGCTGTTCGGGTTTGGGCGAGTTGGTCACTGATATGATCTAGGACTAATGCTGTTTTGTTGGATATTACCTCAATTACGGCTTGAAGTCGAATGATTTTATTCAGCATATATATTGGAGTCCAGTACCCTCAGGACTTGTCCTGGGCCCACGTTGCTGGCCCATTCTTATGATCTCCTCAGGGGTCCATATCTTGCCCTTCCACCTTTGTGTACCTCCTTGTGTACGTTAATAATACTTCTTTTTTTTTCATGTGGGTTTCTCTAAGTTGTCATACAAGGGGACACCTAGTTCCTTCCTGGCTTCTTCTCGCAAGAGGAAAAAGGCTGGTTTAATTACTCCTATAGTACAACTCCCTAGCCAGTCTCCCAGTAGGTGGGTGTATGCTGAATTCCTGCAGATCCAAAAGAATTGTCCTGGAGTGTAGCAGCTGTAGAGGCTGTGAGGTCCTGGAGGTCAGCTTAAGATAAGAAAATGCCAAGTCATGAAGAGTGGACCTAAAAGAAAACCCCTCTTCCTCTCTGTACCCCTGTTATCTCTCTGTAAGGCCATAGGTCACATTTGCCTTGACCCTTACCATTGGACAGCTTGCAAAACCCCCTTAGCCTTTATAAACAGGCACTTCTGCCCATTACAGCAGGAGAGCTGTCACTGGCCCCTTCGCAGGACCCCTTCGCAATAAAGATATCTGCGGAATATCATACGAATATCATTTCCTCTCTCTCCCCGTGTCTGCTGAGGCACCTAGGAAGCTAATAGCTGGAATCACCAAAGAGCTGAAACCGCCAAAGAGCTGATAATCACTAAAGAGCTGATACAGCTTGCTATGGTGACCTACGGTTTGGGGGACTGCCTGAGGCTCCTGGAGAAGAGACCCATCTATCTGGGATATTATGGCAGTCTCTGGGTCATACAGACCCTAAACCCTGGCCTGATCTCATAAGGGTATTCCCAATACTTAGATAGGCTTCTAACTCCTCAAAATGGGTTTATACCCTTGTCTGCACATTAATGAAGATTGTATCTTTCATGGTTTATACATCTCTTTTCTTTTTATACATCTATTCGGTTCCTGGGGAACCCACCTTGTGCCTAATGCTTTGACGATTAGATATCGCTTACAAGCCATCCTTCCAACTGGGGTCTTTATACCTATTTCCTGTTCTTAAAATACACTTTTCCCCAATGACCTTGAATTTTAACTCCCATTTTTCCTTTTTCCTATGGCCTAGTACCCTTTTCTCTTCTCCCATTTGTTTTATTCCTAGGATCTCAAAAGGTTTTAAACTGATCCCCTCCCATGACCAAATATCTGGCATTTGGGTATTTCCACAGACCCAGCAATTGGTGATATTCAATTCTTTACTAATTCTCTTGACTAAATGAACAAGTTTCTCCCACTTATTTCCTCTAATTCATCTCCCCCAGTTCTCACAGTTATTTTGTGGCCTGCTCTGGAGGCCCCAACATAAGAAGGATGTGGACATACCTGAGCAAGAGGAAGCCACAAAGATGATTAGAGGGTGGTGCACCTCGCCTATTAAGACAGGCTATGAGAGTTGGGGATATTCAGCCTGGAGAAGAGAAAGCTCTGGGGACACCTCATTGTGGTCTTCTGGTACTTAAAGGGAACTTCTAAAAAATAGGGAGAATGACTTTTTACATAGGATAAGGGGGAACCCTTTTAAACTGAAGCAGGAAATGTATAGATTAGATTTAACAAAAAGTTTCTTTATCCATACGTTAGTGAGGAGCTGGAAAAGGTTACGCAGAGAAATTGTGAATTCCCCATTCCTGGAAGTCTTCAGTGTCAGATTGGATGGGGGTCTGAGCAACCTGGTCTAGTGAGTGGCATCTGTGTTCATGGCAGGGGATTTGGAACCAGATGGTCTTTCAGATTCCTTTCAACCCAAGTGGTTCTATGATTCTATGATTTGTTATGCTAAAAGAAATCACCACAGCAACAGAAAATATTAGGGGAAAGATTTTGGTCACAAAGGACACAGGAGTTGCATGACTAAATGTTCCTCTAAGGTCTGTTTTTGCAGATAGAAAGGCATATCAGCTTTTCACCCAGTCAGACTCCTTTTCAGACCCATAGTGATAAGTAATTTCTATTGTTCAGCCATTCAGATACCAAGTTCCTGATGACCCATTAGACTTCAGCCAAACTAACAACTACAAACACTCTTCTTTATGAGGAATTAGGGTGTATTTTACCTTCCCTGTGAATAGGACAAAAAAGAAATGTTAGTACTGAGTAAAAAAAGGAACCACAAGTTTATATAGAGAAATTACTCTTAAATTTACTCATTCTCGAATTTATATAGTTATTTCATACATATTGAACATATATGACTATATATAAACTATATATATTGAAAACTGTATATAATTCATATATATTGCTATTGCAGATGGTACAGTGTGAAGGTATTGGAGAGTGAAAAAAAGGATAAAATTAATGAGATTAAGAACTTCTCGATTTATGGAAAAGCAGGGTATATGTACATGAAAATTTGAGTAAGTGGAAGACAAAACTCAAATATTTCAATTCATACCACTATGTATTATTCTATTCTGCTGAACAAAGTGAAGATTTGTGGAGTGACACATACTCATATCCGTCCATGCCGGGACAGCCCTGCTAGAGGCCTGGACAAGATGGTGGTTCTTTGAGTCCTTTGGTTGACTACTTGTCCAGTTCTTCAGGTTTGTGGACATGGACACTTGATGGATTGATGGCTCTGGTAAAAGGGCATGGGAGTAGCCTGGCAGGGTATATCATTTGGGCTTTCCCAGTGTGTCTGTAGGTGTGCAGACCTGGTTTTACCACACAGCTTAACACAGGACCTCTGGACTCTGCAGTCAAGGGAGTTACAGGCCATGACTTTCTCTTGGTCAGCTTCACTTCTGTTCTGCTGAGTGTAAAATTAAAAGGGAGGTGCTGGAAGACAGAGGAATATTAGCTAATGGTATATCCTATTCAACAACGTATCTGTTTGAACTGGTGAAATTAGAGGCTGAAATAAACTGACATGGGAAAAGGGAGAAATCTTAAAAACTGCTGTAATGACCTTACTCTAAATATTCTTAGATTATTTGATGCTTTCGAATAACATAGTTTAATATGTGTCCCATAAACAACTAAAACAGAACTAAACAGCGAAAAAACCTATTAACTGATTTGATTGTACATTTGTGTTGTGTGTCTGATTACTGTTTGGGACATAAGCTTTTTCCAGGTATTCAGGCATAAATGTGCAAGACAGGATAATGAAAAAGCTAAACAGTCAGAATACAGAACTTTAAATATTAGATAAAAATCTATTGAGCAGTGCACAGCAAATGAAATCAGATAGCTACATTGACATTACAGAGACACTTTATAAAGTACTAGACAAGAAGAGAGAGCTTTGAAGCAATCCTTTGAATCCAATTTGAAGAATATTGCTGTTGTGTTGGCTGAATGACAGGTGAAAAGCTGTATCTCCTATAGGAGTCAAATGCACAAGTGGTACAAATCCAAAATAACTTTACAGCAAAAATTTGATGTTACTTGTTTTGTTTCTTGTAAAGGTTTAATGGGCACATTTGGAAGACTGATTTGATTTAGCTTTATGTTTCTTGGGGTTAAGTGAAGACAGAGTAAAGAAGGATATTTGGAAGACATATTGGATTGTTTCTGAATCAGGCATTTTTCTAACTTATGATCAGTGTTGTTGATATTGAAATGTTGACTATTTAAAAAGAACTATCTATTTAATAACTGCAGATAATATATTTTGCTTGCCAAAGCTATGAAACTAAAGCAGTTTTCCTAATACTGTATCTGTTGGAGAAGGAATAGGATTAAATCTTTCAGAATTTTATCTATAGCCTGGATTTCATGAAATACAGTTTATCTTTCCCTGAAAGCAAACTAAAATACAAAGCAAACTGGAACCACAGTTGGTTTCTTTACATGTATATTGAAAAATAACTCAAACTTATTTCTTTTTCTAATCATGTGCAGCAGGGTGTCTTAGTTTTATCAACATGGTAAAACTTCTGTTTTCTATGACAATGTTTCATAAACCACAAAGACACCAGTAATTACACATCACAAAGGAGAGTATGATCCACAGAAGAGGCATAAATCAAGCAGCGTAGAGTAACTTAGCTGATTAAAAATAACACATATTGTGGGAAATAATCAATAAAAATATGAAAGCATTAACAAACTTAGGCTGCAGGACCAACATAGTGGCTATACAGGAAAATATACATTTGTAGATATGATTTAAACCTAAATTTCAGACATGATTAATGGAAATTACATTGATTACTATGCAACATAGGCCTTGCATATCATACTTTTTCAGTTAGATGGTATATTGACCTAGCTTATGTGAATAGAAATATACAAAATATTAATGTAAAAACAAAGATGGGAAAAATGACTATTAAACAACAGAATACAGAAAATCTACCATTTCCTAGCAGTTAATTGTACTTTTTAACTAAATGATTATGCTGTAATTATAATTAATTTTTATCAGTCTTTGTTTTGGCTTTGAGATTTCTATTATGGCTTTCAGTGCTAGGTCAATCAGCTTACCTTAAATTAGCTCTTGCTGACTCTTATTGACACAGCTCACCGGAGCCCAGACAAGCTCAGACACACACAGGCAAGCCACACCAGGTGCGGAGAACAGCAGGGGCTTGGGTTTTGCCCACTGCTGCCCACTGCCCACAACTTTAGGAGTGCTACTCTATGGTGAATGTATGAGCCTCTGTGTCAGGGACCAAGTAGAGGAAGAGAGGGAGACTCTCAGAGTTGAGGTTCCGGCAGGACGAAGATTTATTGGAGTGGAAAGGAACAGGAACGAGGAGTGGTACCAAAGGGATTCAACGAGAAGAGCCCAGAGCACTAGTGTGCATGGGTTTAAAAGCAGGAGCAAATCAAGGGGTGGATACAAGCAAACAACCAATGAGAAACCAGCAGGGGTGGAGTGATGGGGGATTACACAATTGGCTTGGGACCAATGGGGACATGTGGGAGGAGTGGGGAGGTCACATGGACCAGTGGGGCATCCTGGTTTAGGGGATTTCTAAAGGGGTGTAACAATCAGTGATTGGTCCAAGCTGGGAGTGACAGGGAGGGTTTGAGAAGGAGAGGCAGGGTTTCCATGATGGGCAGGGGAGGACGGCAGGGTTACATTGATTGATATAGAAGGGACTGGAACAAAGGGAGGGGGAATCACCATGTAGGGCAACTCGGGGAGGATACAACTTCAGAACAAACCAACTGGGGAGGAACATATGGGTACATAAGAATGAACCATTAGCCATAAACTACATAAACTCACACCGCAACATCTTATTACTATGATCAGTGAACTAAAGTTGTGAATTCATTGCCTAGGTCATGGACAGTTACATTAGAACTTGATCAATTTCACAGGAGGTAAAGATGGGAGACATACCACAGAACTCTGCTTCAAAAAGGTGCTCTAAAAAACCAGTATTATGTACATATATATTTTTTTATACCAGGATGACTTGACATCTTTTCACTAAAACTAGGTAAAGGTATTGGTTCTCTGCTTGCAACTAACAGAAGAAGCAACTGATGCACCAAATAAAAGAGCTCAGAACACAACCACATGTATTGTGGATATTTAAAAATTTCTACATAGAAAAAATTCAGTCCTCCAAGAGGTGTAATTTCCTAACATGAATAAGAATGAAAGGCAAATGTTTTGCCTATTCTAATTCAGTGGTTCAAAGGAGTGGGAGAGCTGTATGATACAATGGATTTTCATAAGAGACATCAGTAAGAATAGGAGGCAAATTTCTGTCTTTGCTAACCAAGGCTGTCTTGGGCCAATCCCTTCAATTTCTTTATATTACAAGGCTGTAAGATTGACTTAGAACATTTAGGTGGTTCAAAAAATTGCTGTGTGTCATCTTAGTTTTCTTTTCCCAAAAAGAACCTATTTTGCTATATGTCCAAAACTGTTTGCCATTTGTGCAATCGTAAATAGTTTTTCCAATAACACTTTGGTTTATCTCGCCACTTGACTCTGAATGTATGCTGTCTGCATCAGTACTGAAGGCAGTTTAGCTATAGGATGGGTTTCTTGGTATTCTGTGACTTAGATTTGTTCATACCACGTGCATGCTGAGAACATTGTTTTGTATTAGTATTTGCCTGTTCCTGCACTTGTAAAAATGGAGCTATAAATGTCTTCTGCATTTACAGATGTAGCCACCAGATTTGTATTGCCTAGGCAAGTAAAGGGAACAGTTCTGCAATGCTTTACCTTTCAGAGACAGGGTTATCTGATGTTATTTTATGTAGTTAAAGTTTTACTTTTGACTTACTGGTCATAAAATCAGAATTCATGAGCAATTCTGACTAAGCTGTAGGTCTTTTATTGCATTTCATTTATCATTAACTGCAAGGCGTAGGTACCATCAGCAAAGTTGATATCTTCTGGTATTCCAACCAACCTCTTATCCTTACAATTAATATTTCTAGGACAAAAGACTCGAGGGAAAATAAAAAGTTAACATAAGGAAAATTATGTGAAGACATACCTTTGTTAAACTACAGTAGTGTCTGCTAAACCAAACTGATTAATTCACAGTACATTTGATATATTCTTGAAGATTCTAAAAAATACTGGCTTTTGTGACTGAAACTATCTCCTCATGATCTGCTATTATTGGCACTGGGATTTTGATTCAGTTTACACTGTAAAGGAATTTCCTTGGAATGGTAGAACAGAAGACAACAGGGAATAATATGGCTACTCCAATCATTACATTTAAAATCCCTTTCCACTCATTGCAGAGATCACTTTTTCCTGTTTCATTCTCCTTGCCTTAATTGCACATTTCATATTCTTGTGTCAAAATGTCTTGATGTTTAAGGCAGATAAATTGGCAGCCATTACTTCTCAGCCATATTTTTTATCCTTCTGGCAAGGGCTTCAAGTTTTCCAGACCAAACTTTCAACTTCTTATGTTAAGTGTTGTGCTCAGTTTAAGATAAAAAATACTCATCTTTCCATTTGTTCTCCAGGACATGATGAAACTATTTTAATGTTAGCCTTCTATCTCTGGTAAAACTGTTTCCTGGGGTGACTGTATGGTTTGGTATCCCCATTGTCTGTTCTTTTGTCTAGAAATGGGTCTTGTAGCTTTAAGCTAGGCACAAAGAGAGAGGTCGGGAGGGGGAAAGCAGTGAAATTTCTCACTGCTTATATTCAAAACACAAAGAAATAAGGAGTGCAGTGCTTTCTGAATTCTCAGCTCTGCAGAGAGAGAGATGGAGAGTTTTTCCTTTGCTTTTTCCACTAATCTTCCTCATTAGCTAAGGCAAGAAAAAATTTCCCAAGACTGTGGCTTCTTCTTCTTGAACTGTTCAGTTTTCCTCCGTTTGAGAACACCAAAACAATTGCCCAGGGGTTCCCCAAGTTGCACTGCAGCCTGGATGCTGGGCCCAAGCCCTGGAGAAACAGACAGACTGAGAAAGACTGAGCAAGGCTGAGACACATCCACAGAAAGACTTTCTGAATTTGTCATCTCTTCAGAGCAATAAGAGGTTTTGTTGTTTAGTATTATTCATTTTTTCATGTTTGTGAGTACTTTGCTTGTGAAATAAACAGTTTTTTCCACTTTTCTCCAAGGAGATTTTCTCTGATTTTTTCTGAAGTTGGAGACAGACTGCTGTAATCTGCCTTTTAGAAGAGACATCCTTTTGGGAAGTTTCCTCCCAAATTTTGTCTCAAACCGGGACAAGCTGTCATGAAGTGTATATGACTTTTGAGGGCTTTTGCCTCCCTTCCCTGGACCATTGATCAGTGTAATCTTTCATTCACAATTTTTCTTTTTTTCTCTTTTGTGATGACCTTCTCCATCATTTTGGTGAATAATTTTTAAGTCACTGTGTGTTCTATACATCTAGTTACCAGACATATCAATACTTGTCTTTCTTAATATCAGCTAAAATACAAACGAATTTAAATCCATGAGATTGCCAAGGAAGAAACAACTAAATACGAGGTATTTGAATGTCAAGTAATCAATAAACACTATAGAGTGCTTTGCAGAATATTCAGGAAGTTTTCCTGTCCATCTCAGACAACTGATATATTTTGTGTAAAATGACTAATATATTTCTAGGGAAGGCTATTTAGCATCAAGGCAGAATCAAGAGCTAAGAAATTCATTAAAACTGGATAATAACCTTGTTGAGCATTGTCATAATTGCTTTATGTGAGTATTTATACATTCTATGATTGAACTAGTAACATGATATATCATGCAGTGCTTTTTTAAACAGTTTGGGTGCAAAATGTTATGGTATATTGGACTTGCTGCTTAATATTTGGGTTATTTTTTCAGAGCAATTCCAGGTATCTGTTCCCTTATATTTTTTATTGCTTTATTTGAATTGTGTTTTAAAATATGGTACGTGAAAAGATATACTTGTGTTTAGAAAATGATATCTGATATCATGAATTAATCTTCTGTTTAGTACAGAATTCCTATGTTTATTTGTTTATTTACTTTAACTAAATCAGGATTTCCTTTTTTTTTTTTCCCCTGGAATGAAAACAAAATTCAGTAGAAAAGCAATGTGTTTAATTCACTCTAGCTTGTCATTTTTGCTTTGGTGTTTTTTTTTTTTTGTGGTTTTTTTTTTTTTTTTGGTGTTTTTTTTATTTAAGACCTTGGACAATTACTTAATTTTTAAAAAGGTTGTTTCTTATTCCTTGATATTTATGACTTGTAGTAAAAACTTTTATTCTTTTTAGATTTTATATTTGTCTTCATCTATTTATTTTGTAGTTTTTCTTCTTAAAATCTCTGTGCTTTCCTTGTCAGAAGCTGAGACTACACCACCAAAACCAGCTATATAAATATAGAATAAACAATTTATTTACAGTTTTTCTGTCGATTTTTGTGTATGAGCAATATATTTATTCATTATGAAACATATACAGAAATCAAAGTTATTTGTAAATGAAAAAGAGAATATAAAAACAAAGGTCCTTCCTGATTAATTCAGTCCTTTCTGCTTTTATTACACATGTTCT
Source organism: Leptocoma aspasia (assembly GCA_013399835.1). Lineage (NCBI taxonomy): Eukaryota > Metazoa > Chordata > Aves > Passeriformes > Nectariniidae > Leptocoma > Leptocoma aspasia. The sequence goes on along the minus strand of VXAX01001419.1, from coordinate 7,128 downwards.
AAAAGAGTATTCAATTTGAATTAAGATGCCTTGATGAGCAAGATAAGATACAATTCAGAGGAAAAGTAAAGACACGCTGGATTTAAGGACAGTGTAATCTGCAAGGAAAACATATCCAGAAAAATGAACACATACAGAGAGGTCTCATGTAATTGTATTAAATGAAAGATTAAAAAAGATAGTTTTGGAAATAGGTTTTAAATATAATGAAATGTATTTTGTGAAAACGCCAAAAAACTGATATTAGAATTAGTTCTTCAAAGCTAGATTTTCCTAAATATATGATATGTCTAAGAATTTTATTTCATAGTTTGGACTTTCACAATATGATTTGTTATGAATTTATGGGAATAAAGTCCCCAAAAATATGAAAGAGCCGGGCCATACTGTACCTAAGAACCACATTAACTTGCTAGATTAAGGTTACGTTTAATCCATCTTTATATAATTAGACAAAGTACTTCAAGTCTTCTAGCTTAGATTGCATTTTTACTTTTCTTCAGTAAATTGTCTCCTCTGGAAACAAAGTGGAAATCTTGAGATATGTAGAACTATTAAACCTTCTGTTGTTTGAGACAATAGATGACATAAATTAGATTTTAATAAATTTGAAGTACAATAATGGGAATCAGAGATTGGTTATTTAATTTAAATCAACATTTCTTGAAATATGAGTTATGTTGTATTTTAAAATAATATGTAAGCATACTACAAAGTATGTTCTTGTAAGAGCTGACTTATTTTTTAACAATCCATTAGAAGTCATGCAAAATAAAAAACGTCTTTTTAAAAATTAATCATTAGGAAAACTGAAAGAACATATGATTTGCTCTATGATGATCTGAGGAGGAACACATGATAATCGTGACAACAAAGAAGTATTGTGAGCTGCTTTTGCCTCCAAGATTCAGGCTGACTTTTTTCTTATTGCTGTTGATGTTTTTTGGTTTGCTTCTTTTTCCACTCACAACTAAGGTTTTAACTTAAAACACAAATCTGATTTATGTTTTGATCTACTAAATTGAAACTATATTCTCAATTTCTCTTGAGAGGAAAACAAACTATCCCTGACAAAAAAAAAAAAAAAAAAAAAAAAAAAACCATAAAAAC
>VXAX01001416.1:339243-458213 GCA_013399835.1 Leptocoma aspasia | reverse complement strand
AGGCGTCCAGAGGGAGGGCAGGCCCAGCTGGGGACGGGGTTGGGCGCTGAGAGGCCGGGCGGAGCGAGGATGCTGCGGAGGTGGCCATGGGAAGGGCCGGGACGGGGACAGGGTGCTCGGTGGGTCAGAGGGTGCAGGGAGCTCTGAGGAAGCAGCGGGGCAAGGGCTGACAGGTAGCAGGAAGCGTTGGGAAAGAGGGAGGAGGCAAAAGGAGTGCAGGCAAAGTGTGTGTGTGTAATTTCTCATCAGTATTCTTCATGTCTGGGGTGAGAGTTATTAGTTCTTAGAGGCCACAGCTTGATGATGTGACCCGAGTGTGCCAAGGAGGTGGGGGGTTGGGTGTCACGCTATAAAAGGCAGCGGCTACACGGAGCTCTGTGTCCGGGGCTGCTCCGCAGCTGCGAGTGTCAGTCCCACAGTGGCAGGCTCTGCTAAATGTCCGTCTGTCTGTGCTTGTGAGGAGCCGCCTTACTCACTGCATGTCCGTGTCAGTATGGATGGTGATGCTGAGAAGGACGGGCTTACCAGGAAAAGCAGTCTCATTCAGTAGAAAAAGGAAATGCCAGCTCAGAGCCTGTTGCGTTCATTCAGAGCCTGAATTCATTCTTCTGAGACATTTTTCACAAAGGCGCTTGGAGAACTGTCAGTATCGCAGGATAAAAAAAGAAGTGTGTTTTTATAAGAGCATAATAAAAGGCCACATGTTTTAAGTCTACTTCGATATTAGCGTGCGGAACCATTCTCCTTAAAGGCCCAGTCATCCAGGCTGCCATGGGAGGTGCTGCATTGACTAATGTAATTTTGGGGAGTGGAGGAAGGTCAGTGCTTTGAGTATAAGCCTTCATGGTTAAAAGCTATAGGAATGTTAGCCTGTAAGAGCTATAACTGAGACTAAATAAAGTCGTCAGTTGCATACAGTTCAAACCTGCTAAAGAATTGCCTTCATTTTGATGCAAAGAGAATAAATTTTAATGTGTTTCTTTAGTGCTGCACTAACTTATTATTTTCTGTAGAGAAGTAACCCATATACTGTCTTCAGACAAATTAATTTGGATATTTTTGAATAGGAACTTGTTAGACTGCTAAAAATTGCAATGGCTTCTTTATAGTAACACCAGAATTGTACTTAACAGAAAAGAACCTTTACATCCTGAATAGCAGGAGAAGACAGTCCATGCAGGCACTGTTTTACACAGGATTAAAACAAAATCCATTTTAACTGTCCAGATTCCCTGGTTTTCTGTTTCATTTTGAATTCTCTGGAGAAACAGGCATATGGCATCTGAAATGGAGGGGGTTGGGATTCAGGTCTGTGTTTTGTGTAACACTGGCAGGGGGCTTTCCCCTTTTTTTTGTCCTCTCTTTCTGGCTCTGTACAGCAAGTAGTCCAAAATTCAGTGTCACAGCCTCCACTTTTCTACAAAGAAAGAATGAAAAGGGCAATATAAGAAGAACATCTTCAATCCATGGCTGTTGACAGTGACGAGAGAAGCCAGGCTTAAAAGTAAAAGCATAATTTCTTCTTGTAAGCATATGGAAGATTTCAAAACTTCATGTTGGTCATCCCTCACCCTATACTGGGTTTGTGTCTCCAGCTTCAGTGCTGAAACCATGGCTCTTGTCCTTAGTTTACACTTAGGGTCATATTCAGAGATCTTAAAACACTTAAATTTATATAAAGCCTAGCCATATTTTTATAGATGCAATTAAAAAGTGTTTAGAAGCAGGAAAGTCCTCTGCAGAGTGTCCAAGGAAGTGGCTTTAAGAAATACCACTGCAGAGTGCTGCACTTGTGGCAGTGTGGAACCTGGTCTTCTGGAAAAGACAGTTCTGAGTATTTTCTGTAGCCACAAGAATTTCCTTCCACCAGGCGTTTCTGCAATGTCTATGAACCCACAGTAGCTGAACAGCCTTCTTCATTGCATACAAGCTTTTTCTGTTAACTCTTTAGTCTCAGGCCATCTGTTGTGGATGTTCATTGTATGTGTTTTGTAAGGGCATTGTCTTGACAGCAATCCAAAGTATTGCAAATACCACAGAGTCACAGCAGTACTGGAAATGCTACAAGATTAATGGGTTTGAAGGTAAGAGTAGAAAGTTTGGGACTGCTCCCTCTCCTTTACACAGAAATGGTTAAAACTTAATATAACTGAATCAGTGGGGGGAAAAAATCGTCATTAGCTGTATTAGTTCAAAACTAGACTCAGAGGTTTGTTACCTTGCGGATGGTAACATGAGCAAAATAATTCCTTTTGGCTTTATGTTACTTGAACAGATGAGCCGTGATGTTTTATTTGGATGTTTGAAAGCTGGTGGGATGCACAGAATGTGGCATCCCCGTCCCATATGCCTGCAAAGCACAGATAGTCCCCTGCTTTGACAATTAATTGCAATTGATCTGGAATTCAGGATGGACTTCAAAAGCTGTTTTAGTTATCTATATATATCTAATAGCATAAAGGAGATACTAAAGTATTCACTGTGTACTGGTGAGACAGGTCGGGACTGCTGCGTGCGGTTCTCAACTCCTCAGAGCTGTGCTCTTCTGCATGTTGCAATGCATGCAAAACACACTCCCTAAGCAGGGACACAACTGCAGTTAACAGAAGTTTTGTAAGGAATTGAGTGCTTCTCTGTGGGAAAGTGCTTTTAGGTTTGTTGAGTTAAATTTGTGAATACTTCAAAGGAATGGCCTCTAACCAGCATGGCTCCTGTTCTTTTTGGCTGCTTAGAAAAGTTGAAATATGGAGGGCTGATGCCTTAGAGACTGGCATTTTACAACATGTACTCTTTGCAAAAGTGAATGAAGCAGGAAATGTGTTGCATCTCACAATAGGGAAAATTATCTTTCCCGTTATAGAACAGAGAAGAGTTTAGTGTTTCTCTTGGGCATATTATGATCTCACTCAGTAACCTAGTCTGGGAAGTTGCAGTGATACATCTACTGGCATTTCTGTGGCAAATTAAAAAAGGAGTTGTCATGTACTCCTGCAAAGGAATGTGGGCAGGCAATGCATCGTCCAATTCCTTTACATATAAGGTAATCTCTTAACTCTCTCTGAGAGGGAAGTGCTGTAGAAGCCTTGCTATCTCATCAGGTTTGGATGATACTCTTACATTTCCCTGTATTTGAACTGGCAGGATTTCAAAACTAAGTAGCAGTCTTACTAGCAGAAGAGCTGGTCTTCATTCTTCTCATTGCTAATTCTGTTTGGAGTTGCAGCTTTATTTTTTTTAGTATGGCTTTAATAGAAAGCAATTTCCTGCTATTAAGCATTACAATCTGTAAAAATCTAACAGCCTGGAATAATTTAATACCATGACGTAAAAACTCCCAAGTTATTTAAAATATTTCCTCAGATATATGTGGGTTTTTAGCTTGTTTCTCAAAGCAAAGGGAGTTAGGTATGTAGCCTGTCCTCTGGTTGTCTTGTCAATGGTCAGAATCTTGGAAACTGCTGTCCACCTTCAACCGATCTGAATAAAAGACATCTCAAACGTTAATAAGTTCCCACAAGTTTGAGGAAAACTGGCATTCAGAAGAGAGGAGAAAGCTAACTGAAGTGTCCTCAGAGGGACAGGTGAGCAGTTTTGTGTGTTCACTGTGGAAGCAGCTGGCAGATGGGTGTACACAGTGTAGCCAGCTGAAATGTGCTGAGCTCCAGATCAGCCACAGCATGTCATATGTGTTATTTGGAGGAGATGTCATAAGACATACAGGAGGAAGTTGGTGTTACTGTGGTGGGAAGAGGAAGGGGACACAAAGTACAAATCCATGGTAGATGAGACTTTATGAGTTCAGTTGCATACAGAGCAAATGGGAGGTTTTTTATTTTTTTGAAAGATGCAATAAAGCCTCAACTTGAAGACTGTTCTTTATATACTTTTATGAAGTCTTTATAAAGCTTTGAATAAATTATTTTCTCTTCTGACGGCCAAAAAACAGAGTGAGATGGAAGATACATGATTAAATCTTGCATATTTGGTTTGTTTTATTGACAAGACTGTACCCCCAAAACATAAAATATCTTTACATCAACTTAGAGCAGATGTTTATTATTCTTCTGGAGGTGTGAAGTATTGTAGGCACATGTTTCTCCCAGCTGCAGGAGGTACTACCTCTGTTCAAGTTGATGGGAAGAGTAGAGGAGCATGTTGACCTCAGTTTCTTACTTCCTAAATTTGTTGTGTGTAGATCAGCAGAAGTGGCCATTGCCGTGTTTATAGGATGAGATTCTTACAGAAAATCCTATCCCTGTTCTGCCTGTTTTCCTGTGCACTAGTCCTGCCTGGCAGTGTTCATGTGTGATAATTGACAAGACCACAGTAAGTGGTAATACCTGCCAAGGCCTTTCGATTGTATTTGAAACAGACAGGATCCCTCTGATAATGAGTTGAAAACTTCTGTCAGTCACTGGTGACCTGGACCTCCACTGAGTGGCACAACCTCTCACAAGCCAGTAGATGGTGCCAGGAGATGTTCTATGCCAACACTGCAATACCTTGAGTTGGAGAAGCCCTACTTCTCTGTCACTCAAATTTGGGAGGCACAAACAGACCTCGACAAGGTTCTGTACCCTCCTGGCAGACATGTTTCTGAAAGCTGTGAGTGAGGTTTCAGGCACACAAGAAGACACAAGATGTGGTCACCACCGCTGGGTGCAAAACATGCTCCTAGGCATGGATCCTAGGATTCCTTTCAGCTTTCCATCTTTTTTTGGCTGATAAGACTACGTAATAAACTGGCTGAGGTTTCTTGTTTTGGATTTTCATGTTTTGGGAGTAAAGCTGACCACATATGCAGGGCATATTCAAGAATGATGCATGTGAATAAATATGTGCCAGTTTTCTGCAATTCAGAACTTATCCCAGCAGAAAAAAAAAAAAAGAAATGCAGTTATGTTGTGCTACGAAGTATAATCTGAACTGTCTGTAATGCAGTGGATGGGAGAAGGTCTACCAAACATCACTGGATAGTATGTTTAGCCTGTTGTGTGATCAGTATTTTAAGCCTGACATCTGTCTACTCTGACTTGTACTCTGTGGGTTTAGCACTGACAACTCTGTTTTTTGCATTGCTTGTGTTTGACACTGCAGAGTCACAGAGGTGTTTCAAAGCTTTTTACATATAAGGGCAGTGCCATTTCACCTCAGCACCAAAGGACATTTCAAAGTTATAGGCCAACTAAATGCAGCAATTTAGACTGCTTTAGGTGTTTTGGTTAGAGATACCTGAAACTGAAATTGGTGTGCCTACAGGAATGGATAGCTACACGTTCATGTCCTTACAGATATAACAGCATAGTTTGCTGGTGGAACTATTTGATGCTGACATAACTGCATCAGCACCAGAAAAAGCGGTGCCGGTTTCAAACTGGGGTGGGTAACACAATGGAACGCCTGTGTTCCCAGGCCTTTGTTTTGCAAATAGGCAGATGATAAGCTGTAATCTTATTTATTGGATAACAAACCTTTACAGATCGTAACACAAATTACTGAGCAGCAGGTGAAATCCTAAGCACCTTAGGAAAGGACACCTCATGAGCTCAGTACTGTAAGTTCCAATATAGAATCGTTGTGTGCCTGCTGAGTTGAACTCTTCCTGTAGCTCCTTGCATGTGTGATTTAATTAATTGTTTATTGGTTGATTGATTTTAGAGAAAGGAACTCCTCATGTAGAAAGATCATGCAGAGGTACTTAACATAGTCTTACTGTCTTCTGCCAGCAGTGTGATGTAGCTATGTGCTGAAAAGGGTATTTGTTATCAGATGATACTCTTTTAAAGAGGAATATATGTGGCATAGTGTTGATTAGAGTAAGATTAGGTATTTTAAGATGTCTATGTGTGATAACAGATTTTTCACATACAAACAGAGCAGTCAAGCCTTCTGCAGTTTCTGTCTTGGAGGTGAGAAGTAGATTTTCTGATAGTATACCCTAAGGGGCAAATAGTTCAAGTCAAAATGCCTGTAGCACTGCTCTCTAGGCTTAAACATTGGTAACATTTGCATAAATTTGTGAATTTCATTAAAATAAATATAAAATGCATGTTATCTGGCAGTATATAATACTAATTATATTGCCATAGTATATTCCTTTTCTTCTTGTGTGATTTTATTCAGTTTTGGATTTCAATGATCCCTTCAGTACTGAAGTTAAGCCAAGGATCCTGCTCATGGGATTGAGAAGAAGTGGAAAGTCTTCCATTCAGAAAGTTGTCTTTCACAAAATGTCGCCGAATGAGACTCTCTTCTTGGAGAGCACAAACAAGATCTGCAGAGAGGATGTTTCCAACAGCTCCTTTGTCAACTTTCAGATATGGGATTTTCCTGGGCAAATTGACTTCTTTGACCCTACGTTTGACTATGAGATGATTTTCAGAGGCACTGGAGCACTGATATTTGTTATTGATTCTCAGGTAAAAAAGGGACTTTATGCTATTTTTTTCTTTTCTTCCTTCAGCATAGACAAATGGGTTTGAAAGCACAGGTTTTTTCAAAGCAAATAAATAATCTACATCACAAACACACATTAAAAGAAGTCATTAAAACTTGAAGAGCTGCTTGACTGTTTTTAATCTCTCTCTGCACTGTGTTCGGAAGTTAACTAATTTGTTTTAACATCTCAAGGTTCTTGCTCAGATTCCTGAGTGCTGACAGCATGAGATTCGTGCACATGCTGGATGTAGGCTCAGGCTTCTACTTATAAAACATTAAAAAAATAAAGCTGTTGTTGAGCTGTAGTACTATCTAAAAATAAGCATCATAAAATTTAATATATATATTTTTTAATACTTTCCTAACTTGTAGCTCTTCTTTTTCCTTTATTAGGATGATTATATGGAAGCATTAGCTCGGCTGCATCTTACTGTGACCAGAGCCTATAAAGTGAATCCAGATATTAACTTTGAAATCTTTATCCATAAAGTGGATGGTTTATCTGATGATCACAAGATTGAAACGCAGAGGGATATTCACCAGAGGGCAAATGATGACCTTGCAGATGCTGGATTGGAGAAGATTCATCTCAGGTGAGAAAAGTTGCTGTGCAGAGAATGCTAAAGAGGAGAGCAGCTTATTTGACAAGTTACCATCTTCTGTCTTCTTGAAGTAGCAGGCAACATTCTTTTGATGTATGAAGGAAAGGGATAACCAGAGATACTGCATTTGACCTGAGCCAAAGTATCCTATTTCTGATTGCTGTTGTGAAGGGAAAGATGGAGAGCTGCTTTATAATGGCAAACGTGCCAGAATCCTATCAGGTTTTGCTGCAGTTGCTGTCTTGAAATAAGTTGGCTTGGACAGTGACAACAACCAGTAGAGTTCCAGGCAGTGGAGTGTATATGCCACTACATCACTTTTGCCTTCTTTGAAAGCTCTCTGGTCCCCTCCCAGTCACTCATCCTCACTGTTGCAGCCTGCTTGGAGCGGCTTGGGGAGACCTGTGCTGTATCTTTGCCTTGTGTCTTCTGGTAAAATGAGTTACTGTAGCAAATAGTGACAAGTAGTGGACTTTACAGACTGGGAACCAGGGGACAGCAAGTTGTCACCGCTTTCTTAGCGCTATAAAGCCAAGAAAGAGGGGCCTGCTCCATGAACATGCCAGCTCTTTAGAGCTGTTACTACTCGACTGCATCACTGCACTGATAAATGGGTCCACAGCTTTCAAAAAGTAGATCACAACAGGAATACTCAGTAATACTCCTCTCCTGAAATTTGATAAATATTTTTGTAAGAATACCACCATGGGAGTTGCATTTAAAAGTTCTACATTGAGTTATAGGTTTCACTGTCTAGGTTGGAGAGTTTTTTAGTATAGAGATTAAGTTCTGTGCTTCAATCATATCATGACTTTTGATCACAGGGGGTAATTGCATTACTGTAGGCACTTACTGTCTGACAATATTTTATTTCACTCATATTATGAAAAGTACATCATGTTCACAGTATGTGGCTAAAAGGAAAATGTGGTGACGTTTTTTTCCAGCTTTTATCTGACAAGCATATATGATCATTCTATATTTGAAGCATTTAGCAAAGTGGTACAGAAACTGATTCCACAGCTCCCAACACTGGAAAACCTGCTTAACATCTTTATTTCAGTAAGTACTTATTATGTCCTTTGTCTGTAGATCTGGCTGTGTCCAACATGCATGTTCAGATACCCTGTTCACTGCCTTCTTAGAGATCGTGAGCAATGTGAACTCTCAGAGAAATTATCAGAACTTAGTTGAAATGCACCTCCATGCAGCTTGGCCTCACCTCCATGTCTATTAAACAGCACTGATGAGTGCTGAGATACTCAGAGTATTTCCTGAGTCACATAAAGTGGGTTAGCAGCCATCACTTTTCTGCTCATAACATCAATCTGAATGTTGCAAAAGTCTGTGCTGCATGTATTTGTTTAAGTTGTACTTAAAACTTGTATGAATAAATATTTAAAGGAACATAATCTAGTTTGACCTCATATTAGGAGCTGTCTATACTGCTTCCCAGAATTAATTTTACTTTGTATCAGAAGTTTAGTGAGCTTAAGAAAATCTTATGTTGTGAAATTTTTAGACACAGAGTCCACCACAACTTTCACCGCTTCCATAGTTACTCTGAAGGCCAGTTAGGGAGTTTTGTATATCTGGTGGTTTGTTACCACTGTGGAAGAGATTGCTTGCTCCACTCTTCCTGTATGTCTGATCCCTTCCTTTCCTTTGTACTGGTTCTGACACTCAACCTGTTCCCTCATGGGGTTTCTATACCATGCACTTATGTACTGTTTAATTTAGTTAAAAGCAGATGATGGAGGAGTCCAACATGCTCTTTTTCTGACACAAGGTAAGAGATGGAAACATGGGGCAGTGAGTGAAGGGGAGCAAAATGAGTAGGTTGTGAAAAGGGGAAACTACCTATTTTAGTGGTTGTTGTATCAGGTCATAATGGCTCCAAAAACTGCACCCTTTCTCACAATGTTCTAATTTTATGCTTGGCATCTAGCATTAATTTCTGAAGCTTCAATTTCTAAGCAAGATGCTTTGTTGTGTCTTCTTGTGATTTTGACCTAAGAAGTTAGTTAATATCATTCAACAGCCTCTAAGATAAAATTAGACTTCATGGCTTCTCAGTGTGGAAATGGAGGAAGATAAAAGTTGGATGTGAAAGGGAAAGCTAGGAATAGAGGAAGGTCATTCCAAAACTTACTCTCTTACTATTAAACAGCACATTTATACTGTTTCATAATGAATAGTTTGCTACAAAGATCTCTTTCTTCCAAAAGAGCTGGACTGTATACTGGTTATTATCATGTAGTCTCAGAACTCCACGACAGAAAGGTAATGAAGAAATGACGACAACAATTCTAGAGCAATTAGACAGTGGTTTTGGCACACAGTCTTACAGAGAAAGCTGGCTGAATAATAGTCTTCCCTGTGCCAGAGTCACTCCAGTCACTCACTGTGAGTCAGATCTCTGTATGGAGTCTCCTCACTGTTTGGAGTTGGTGAAGGGTTTGTACAGAATCACCACATGAATTGAGCACAGGCAGCTTCCTGAATGACTGATGACAATTGCTCATGTGTCTGGAACACCCAGCTCCAATCATACCTAGAATATCAGGCACAGTTTGTAAGGAAGAAAAAGTATTTCAAATAAATGGGATGTCCAGAAGAGTGAGGGAGGTGTGCTATTTCCCCTGGTCAATATTGGAGAGAGTCTTGGACTGTTTCTTTGCTCCAGTTTCTAAGTGACCTAGGGCCATGTGTAGCTGCATCACTATGTCCTCAGCATGCTTGCTGTTTTTACAAGTATCTTCTGTCTGTAGACAGAGAGACTCAGAATGATTATTTGCAACCACAGGAAGATTAAACATCATTCTCCCTCATCCAGTTAGTTAGGGGGTGCCTCTTTACCTTGGCAACTTAGTAACAACAAATTTTGGTGTGGATTTTGGTCACGCCTTACCTCAGGAAGGCAATGTGTTGGATATCAGGGTGTGGGTGTATTCGTGTTCTACTTTTGGCTTTGCAGCAGCATTCCTGAGGAAGTGCTTTCATTTATGCCACGGAGACTTCCAACACAAAAAGCTGACGATTACAAAAATAGATCTGCGATCACTCTTAAGTTCACAGCAGGTTTTTTCCCAAGTTTATAACGCCACAGTGTGTAACCATGTTTGAAGAGCCATCAGTGTGATAATACTGCTTCTGCATTCTTTAATGTAACTGCTTGTAAGTAATTAAATAACTGGCACTCCACTTCCAAAATCCATGCTAATCTTACCCGACTAACACACTTACCAGCTTCATATAGAAGGATGCCTGTTTCTTAATTACTGTGGCCTTATCAACCAATCAAGTTGTGTGAAACTTGATTGGTTGATAAGTGGTTGAAAACTCACGGGAAAGTGAGTTTTCATTTGAGGATTGTTTGGTTTGTTTTGAGGGATATTAAAAAGTATGTTTTAAAACAAACAATTATTATAGTAAAAATAAAATTATGTACAGATTTGATCATTTAATGATTTAAATTTTGTAATCTGTAAATTCAAATCAGTGCTAAAAATTAATTAATGAAATCTGCTGTGTGATGTAAGGCCTATTTAAATAATTGTCCAAAATCCATTACAAACTGGATGTGACTGGCAATATCCTCTTAAGTTCTTTCGAGAGTTGCTTTTTAGGGTCAAAATCTGGCTTACTTTCATACATTAAAGGCAGAAAAAGACAGGCCTGCTTACCTACCCTAGGAATTGGAGGAATACTACCACTTTTACTGAACCCATTCTATTTAAGGAATAGAAACTGTCTTCTATATCATTACACCCCATATAGTTGAGAAACATGGTTTGAATTTCACGTACCTCATGGTTTTTACCTATCCAAAATAAAATCTCATATATTCATTGCAGAATTTTCATAATGATTCTCGTGGTTCAGATTAACCATAGAATATTCTTACATCAATGCAGAATGCTTTTAACACGTTGCATCTTCTCTGCAGACTGTAGGGTTGTGTCAGAGAGAACTGGTGCTTATTCAGACCCTGTTCTCATTTAATCAGTGGCAGTCTTTCATTCAGTAAGGAATCCACTAGCTCTAGTAACAGAAACAGTTGATTTCTTATTGTCGTTTTCCCTAAGCATTAATGATGTAATGTCTCTTTGAATAGTACGTTTTATCCACCTTTTCCTGGTTTTTTTTATGACTTGTTGTTATTGTTTCTACAATTTCTGTTTGTGGTTTTTTTTTTCAGGCTAGGGGTAGTGGTTGGGGGGTGAGGTGTTGAGTAGTTTCCACACAAAAATTACGGGAAATCCTTTGGCTTTTCGGTTGCAGTTGTACTAAAAACCCTGGCAAATTAAATGGTTGAAGTCATGTGGGTAAATTTAGTGGTTACTACTCCTGGAAGTCCGTCCTGCCATTTCGCAGAGGTTTCTGTCACCATACAAACTTCTAAAGAAGCAAATATGTGCAGTTTCTCAGCAGGTCCTACCACAATGGATCCGTTGCAATTGAAAACAAGCGTAGTTTAAGTTAAGAGACCAATTTCTGCCCTTAACCAGCAGGTGTAACTGCTGGCATGGCAAAATGTCTCAAGACATTCATGACAAACATTCAGAAAACTTTCTGAACTGTCACTGCAAGTACAGGCAGGCTGCAGCACCTGGAGCTCTGTGATGAAAAAATCACTTCTCATTGTTAAATGTTACTATATTGTCACTGGCATCTTAATAACTTAAAGTGCATCTTAACCTGTACAGCTGAAATTGTTGCTACGTCTCTCTTTGTGCAATACAAAACTTTGTAATTGACTTCTCATGAACGACACTGCAGGGCTCAAGTTTCAGCTTCTTCTGTCTGAAATGACTTGTATTTTCAAATACATTTTTGGCAATGAGCTACAGCTATGTACTTACATGATATTTCAAAAGAGTCTTGTAATTAATCTTATTTGACAGCATCTGTTGAACTGTGTGAGGTGCTGTCAGAATTACTATTTAAAAAATAAAATGACAGAGCTCTCATGTGTGGCCAGCATAAATATGCATACATTTTTGTTCTTTGTGCTCAAAGAACATAGACTCATAGAACCCTGTAGGCTGAAAGGGACCTTTAGAGGTCAGCTGCTGCTCAGAGTCAGGCCACTTACAGCAAGTTGGTTATGGCTGGGTCCAGTTCAGCTTTGTACATTTGGAAGGATAGAAACCCTACAAACTCTCAGATCAGCATGCTCCCAATTCTTCACCACTCTTACATTTTTTTTTTCCTTGTATCAAGTCAGAATTCCAGCCTGTGCCTTTTGGCTTCTGTCCTTCAACGCTGTAGCTCTGAGAAGAGCTTGGCTCTGGCTCTGGCTTCTCTGAACCCTTACATTAGGTATTTGTAGGTAGCAACGAGTCTTCTCTTAGGTTGAACAAAGCCATTTCTCTGAGACTCTCCTTGTACATTCTGTGCTTCGGCACATCTACCTAAGGTATCCACAGTGTATACTTTGTTTTTCATAATTTTTAATTACTGACTTACTGAAATATGCCACTCAGAGCGTATTTTCCATTATGAAATGCAAGAAATTCACCTCTATACTGTGTTAATACCAATGGATGTTTGCAGCCTTGGCTCTGTGTGCAGTGATGGAAGAACGGTGCCTCTTTAAGAAGAAAATGCCCAAAATACTGCTGGCCATTGTTCAGTAGCATATCTAGTGTTGGAAATTTCTCTGCCTATTTCAGGAAATATGGAAAGCAGGACAGTCACTTTAGTTACTTAACTATGTGTTAAATAGTTGACTTAGAAAAGAAGGAAGAAAAAATGGAAAAGAAGGAAGAAAAAATGGAAAAGTTCTGTAACTGTACAAAAGAAGCTGAAACTACTAAAACTTGTTAGGGATTTTCAGTGTGGTTTTTGGTGGTTACAGAACTACTGTGGCAGCAGTCCCAAATAATGTTAAAATGGGAATCCCATATATAGAGACAGTTCAGTTGGATGGAGAAAGTTGCTTGTCTTCCCATATAGGTGGATACTGAACAGTATTTTATAGCTTGTGCTTTAGCAATACTGGGAAATTGCCAGTATTTTCCACTGCCATATTTTATATATATCCCACTTTTTCATGCTGGGACAGCTGTGCAGTTGTAATCCCTTGACATCAGCCAGCAAGGCTACTGTTTTCAGTTAAGCAGTACACTTTTTTTTTTCCAGGAAGCAGAGGCTTATGGCAGTTTACCTTATCTACACAAAGAGTAGGAGCTAGCATTCCTGGCTAGCTTCTCAGAGCTCTGAATACGATCCATCTCCAGTATGGAGAGCGTCTTAATCAGCTTGGCAGGATCACAGGAACATAGCTGTCATCATTTTAGCAAGCCTTAGCATTTTAAATATGGCTTTAACTACCAGTGCTACATGAAACCTGAAGGCACCATCAAAACCCTGGTCTCTCTCCTGTGATCCTAAAAGATGTTCTACAGAGCCAGACAATAGAACAGCTACAGACTACTATGAAAAAATGTCTTAATTTCCTTGGAAATCAGTTCCTGAACAATACTATCTTCTTTGTCCATCAGCATTTTCTTTCCTTTGTTTCTATCTTCTCATATGCTCAGTTAGAATAACTTTAGATTACAGCCTTCTTTTATGTCTGTTGCTACAATTAAAACACCAAAAGCTTGAACTTGGAAGATTTTTCTGCTCCCCCCTTGCCCTCCCTCATTTTCCACTGAAAAGAAATGTAATCTCTTCAGGTGAAGTTTGAGTGTGTCACTTGGCATTATGTCTGCTCAAAGGCAGAAGCTGTTGGAAGGTTTGTGAGCATTATGGGGTGCTACAAATACAACAGTGCTGTATGTACAGTTCTTTCAAAATGAGCGTGATTGCAATTTAATTTCTTTAGCCTAGCCTTTTTTGTATAACAGGCAAGTAAGGGAACAGAAAAGCTCGGGGTAATTTGAAAACATGGATTCCACTTTATTTTTCTTCTTTTCTTCTCTTGAATAGAATTCTGGGATTGAGAAAGCATTTTTATTTGATGTAGTCAGTAAGATCTATATTGCAACAGACAGCACTCCAGTGGATATGCAAACTTACGAGCTCTGCTGTGATATGATAGATGTTGTGATTGACATTTCTTGTATATATGGGTAAGTAAATTGTGAATGTTTTCCATAAAGCTGTGTACTGAATCTGAATAGCCTCAAAATTAGAGTGATGTGGGTATAAACAATAATGAGAATTATTGTTTATATCCAGGGGAGGAGGAAATGGCTGGCTTCTGAGGGACTGATCCTTCCCAGCAACAAGCATTGCTCCCTGTTCAGTCTCTTGTAAGCATCTTTTTCTTTCTATGCTAATAATTTTATTTGGAGGAAGAAATGGGAAGAAACCAACCTAAAATAAAAGGAAACATAATCTTTTTGTTCCCTAGGGATGAAATCAACAGAAGGATGCCTCCTGTTTTAAAAAGAAGTGGGGCCATATTTAGTTTTATTTAATAGCCAGTGGCCTCTAATAGCCTCAGAGAGTTGTTTCACTCTCACTTCAGTTCTCTGTTTCTCCCCTATTCCCTACATGACCTTTCTGGGTTTTTTCCTTCTTGTTTCCCCTTCTTGTACATTAGCAAGTGGAAATCTCCTGGGCTGGCGTGTACATCTCCTTGCAAGTTACATGTTCAGTGGCTTGGCCCTTGGCCAAATGTAATTCCAGCCATTCCTGGGAAAGGCAGGGGCACATTAAGAATTAGTGCATTAAGATGATTACACTTGGAGGGCAATGCACAACGTGGTTAGAGAGTGGTAGGCTGGGCTAGCTTTGCATTTGTACCCACTGACAGACTTTTGCACCCTTGGAGAAGGAACAAGGGAGAGTCCTGGTGCAGATGTGCAGTAAGCACTGGAACAATGAACTGTTGAATATTTAACCTGAAATCTCTGAAGTTTGTATATTCTACTGTGTGTTTCAGATTTTGGAGTCATCCATTCAGTGACTGTGTAAGAACTTGTTTTACAGAGGTATAAAATAAAGGATGCTGATTTTTGTAAAAAGATTCTGCTGTGTAGTTCAAAAGAGCGTGCAGTAATAATTATCTGTACAACACCACTTCTGGGGCTCTTTATTTACAAAATATCATTCTGCCACTGTGGTTGTGTATCCATTTAGCATTTATCACCAGAGATCTGCTGGTGCCATTTTTTTAGCTACAGAGTAAAGACATGATATTACAATTAATTTCTTGTCCTCTGTTCCTGGAGCATCTGTGGAACTTGCCACTTTAATATATTATTGAGACTAATTGTTCTGGGAGGTTGGTGATAACTATTCATTTAACAGTATCTGTGTGTGCATTCAGGAATGAGGATAAAATTACAGTGTACAAAAACATAATACAGTGATCATCATGACACAGCATCTGTGAATGAGAAATCTCTTTTCATAATATGATGTTGCAAAAGCCAACATCTCATGAGGAAAGTCTCATGATGTCTTAAACTATCAGTCAGCTGCTACCGCTCAAGCAAGGTTACTGGGTTTGGAGTTATCAGTACAGACCTACTGTTTCAAATGTTTATGATAAGTCATAATATAAAGCACTGATTAAAAGAAAAGCAGCCTTGTGGTAAATGGGTGGTAACTTACACAGGAAAAAATAAGGTTCCAGTTCAGGCACTTGGCAATCAAACAATCTGATTTCTAGACGCAGATCTAAGGTTTGGTGTGTGATGTGATAAACAATTCAATCTCTTTGTCTTCTTAGTTTACTAGTGCATAGTTTGAAGAAGAATCTCCCTGAAAGATTAAAATGAAGGTTTCATAAAGTTTGAGATTCTTTGGTGAGAGAACCAATGTAGCAGTACTTTTGTTAGCTAATCTTGTGTCTTATCTTTTCTTGTTTGTTTGTTTGAATACTACTCTTTAGGCTTAAAGATGATGGCACTGGAACTCCTTATGACAAAGAATCAATGGCAATCATAAAACTGAATAATACAACCGTCCTTTATTTAAAAGAGGTGACAAAATTCCTCGCTCTTGTTTGTTTTGTCAGAGAAGAAAGCTTTGAGAGAAAAGGTATTTTCCCCTTTTCTAGTATTGCATTAATTTTCCCTTATATTAGTGAGTTAATGAATAACTGAGGTTGTCATTAGCTGATAACAGTTTCTAACTGTATCATAAATATTGAGGTAAGTACAGCTTGATAAAGCTTACATAACATTTTTAAAGGGATGAAAGTACTTGTGCAGGCATTAAGATGGGATGAAATCATAAATGTATTTGACAACTTTCTGATATGAAAGCATTTGAAAGTTTACATCCAATGCAGTAAAGCTTCTACCTGCAACTGTAGATTATGTTAGTTTATCTTGACTGACACTGATTTGTACCTTTTGACACCAGCATACACATTTGGAACAGCTTGCTTGCCATAACCAAGGAAAAATTTTTGAAACTGACTGATAGAATGCTCTTGCTTTTCTTATATCTGAAAGGAAGCTTTTGAAAAAATTGGATATTTAGGACCTAGTCCTGTTTAGGAGTGCTTTAATGTTTTGCAGTTAAAGTGCATAAGATTTCTTTGTTATCTTTCTGTCCTTGGTTGAAATCGATACTGAACCCTTAGTTCATGACCTCTCTTCTCACTGGTACGATGTTCACTGAGTTGCTGGTCTTTGTGGCATGCCCTGAGACCAAAATTCAGCAGCGGAAGAGCAAGCTGTCATCTGGGCTGTGTGCCCCATCTTGTGATAGTAATTTCACCACTGTTGGTGTGTTTGTGAATGCAGCACTCGTAGCGTGTCTGTGGGGCTGTTTGACAGCCTGTTGAGCTTTTGAAAGAACTTAAGCTGGTCAAATGTCTCTTCCATACCCCTACCATGTTTTTTGCGTATGAATGTTGGATGCACTCACTTTCTGTTGTAAGCATAAAAAGTGTTACTTCTGCATACTTACTAACAACAGTGTTTCAGAAAGATACCATTTTGAATAAACATCCATTAGGGTTTGTCCATAACTGTGTGAGGTTGTTGTGTCTGCATAGTTGGGACACTTGGTAGCCTTCACTTTTCTGCAGTACGGGTTCTGGTATTATAATGGAGATGAGCTTTTTGTGCCTCATGAATTCCAAGTAATATTTTGTCTGAACTGTAGGGAGATGGAAAACAATTCCTGGGGAAAAAACCAAAGGGTAACATGGTGGATTTAAACCACTTAAAAATATGTATCTCCTGTCAGGGAAATGGAAGTGGAAAATGTTGCAGTATTTGAGTTAAGAAAGCTTATGGCATTTATATTGAATGAGGTCATGAGCTCAGTACCAAAATTCTAGAATTATATTGTGGTATTACAGAATTGAATGTAGCACTCAGTAAGTCTTCCAATTGAGTACCAATATGGCTTTACAGCTTTTCTGTGGGATCACATTCAGCCCACTGACATGGTAATGTTATCTGCCTATTATGTAAGTATCTAATCTAACAGCATGTCTATTGTGTTACTTTTTAATTACAGTGTAAGGTGAAATACAGCTGGCTGAGATTTGGTAATAGTTCTATCAAATATCCATTTCAAAGTTTATATATTGTCAAAAAATGAACATTTCTTGATTAATAGATGCTACTTATTTTATCACAGTTATTTTGTAAAGCAGACTTCCAAAATGACACCATATTTTATGAAAGGTTTCAGTTTTTCTTCTAGTATACTGAGCACTTCTTCAAAGTTCTTTATTAATTTAAGGATCTATTATCTGCCAATGAACTTCTATTTGATTCTCTTAAAACTTACAAGTGTATTTAATAGCAGACATAGTATCAAGCTGTAATGCTTACTGAATTATTTGTATTTCTCAAACGTGCTTTTGCTTAGCACAGAAAAAATTCCTGGACAGTTCACTGAAAATGACCTCCAGACAGAGAGTATGGTATTTCACTAAACGTAGAATATAAGCAATATTTTCATTACCTTATTTATATGAATGTCTTTATTAATATGTAAAACATTTCTGTCTCTGTAGGATTAATAGACTACAATTTCCATTGTTTTCGAAAAGCCATACAAGAAGTATTTGAAGTAAGAATGAAAGTAGTAAGGTCTCGAAAACATCAAAGCCACCTGCAAAAAAATAAAAGACCCACTCCAAATGGGACACCAAGAATGCCACTGTAGCTGAGGTTTTCTGGCAATGTGGCAAGCAAAGTTTTCATGAAGTTGACGTGACTTCTGCATCTCATTGCACTGAGTGAAGAGGAAAACAAATGGGACTGATGTATTATATGAATTTTCCCTGAACGTTCAGAAAGCACTGTTTAAATATTTTTATCCAATCAGTTTTTTCATATAGTGAGCACTTTGAGCAAAATGTTGTATATATAAACATTGAGGTGAGCACTTGTAAGAATTTTCTTAATATATGCTGTAAACCTTTTTCATGCCATATTAAGAAAAAACAGCTGTGACAGAAATACTGGGTACATAATTTGCACTTTTTCATGTTTTCCTTGTGGACTTGGACTTTGATAAACTTAGTTTTTATGGTGATTTTGATGCATGGTGTCAGGTAAAATGTATGCTGTAGTTTATTTACCTGCTACAATCAGATTGGTTAGTAAACAATTAAGAAAACTTGGTACAATGCCTTTTTAAATTTGTGACAGCTAATACCTAACATTCATACAGATCTAATTTCATATATTTTTCAATTTGTAAACTGAAGAATAATATTGAAGTATTACAGCAATAAGCACCTTACCAGGGATCATAACTGGTAGGTAAATATTAGCTTTTATAAAACAGGCTTTTGGCCAAATTTCATTTGGAGTTCTCCTTAACACTGGTCATGCCCTCTCTTGGGTCTGGTTTTATTATTTACCTCAGCATATACCACTAAAATACCTTTCTATAAAGATGATTGTTTTGTAAAATGGGTCTATGTTGCACTGGTATTTTTATAAGGCTTCAGAGGAGTATGTTGTATCTGTACAGCTGGATTTACATTGCTAAGTTTGTGTCGAGAGCCTGCACATGTACAGTTGGCACATTGAAGAATCTGTATGTATTTCCACCCCAATGTTCTGATGTACTGATAAGTCATAAAGGTGTGAGCAGTGGGTTCTGATTCCCTCTATCAGGGTACATGTGTGATTGAAATCAAGACAAGACCATTAAAATGAGGACTGGACAATCTACCTGCTGTAATAATCAGCGTACATCACTACTTTTTATTTTAATATTGAACATGGGCAGATTTACCACAGGATCAGCCAGGACAGCAGAGGACTCTCAAACCTAAAAAGAAGTAACACTTACTTTCCATGTTCTGTATTCAGTGTTTTTGTTTAATTAGTGATACAAAATTATAATTTCTAGATGGAAGGGAAACTCCATTTTTTACCAATTGCATGCACAGTTAAGTGTTTTTTTTGGCAGCTTTTGGGAGTGAGAAGAACTTGACCAGAATGGGAGTCAGCTTGCTGTACACCAGAAACAGGTAAGGAGAAAGGTACTTTATTCACAGCTAATCTGCCCCTAGCCAAAATAGCTCTGGAGACAGGCAGGAAGATAGAACCAATGGCTCTGTCAAGAGATGTGTGATAAGTAATGCAGTTCTAGGGGCTCAGGAACTTAAGAAATACTGATAATACTGAAAACCAGTGATCCTGGTGCTGGTGTGAAGAACAGTGACAGTAGCTGTAGTCAAATCAGAGTGTTTCAAAAACACAGAGTTCAGATTCCTTTTGGTATTGTCACCACCCATCATCTTAGTTGAGGGAAATTCTTCTGACTAGCCCCTCAGTTAAAGTAATGCAAAGCTGTTTGCAGAGTTCACCAAAGCAGTGATGGGTAAGAGACACCTTTTGGCAGCTTTCCAGTCCACAGGACTTTCATGGAAGGGCTGACATAATTTCTGGCCATGTGTTTGTCTTTTATTTTGTTGAGATCCCCCACTGGGTCACAATCTCTGTCCTCCCTTCGCCCCACCAGGTGTAGGTGGCTATGTGGGACTAAGAACACCTACCAGGCTGGGCCAGATTTTTTTTTTTTAATGTGTGTAAATTATCTCATCATAGTGGCTATGGTATGAGTCATAAATAAATGTAGCTTTGAGTTCTATATAGCTGTGCATGCCCTTGTATTAGAGACCATCAACTTGTTTAAGACAGTGAAGTTAACCATTTGTAGTCCCCTCTAGAATTTGGAACAGACTGTCTAGCATAATTTAGTGAAGGTGACTTAAGCCGATTCGATATTATCAGAGGAAGTGTAATTTTCATCAGATTACTTAGGTTTCAAATATAAAATTGAAAAAAATGTTAAAAATTTGTTCATTTTAGTGTTTAACTTTGGTATTTTCAGGTTAGGTTATGACTCATTTCACTTTTGAGTAATGATTTTCTAATGTTCTAGCTGAAGCAATTGAACATTGAGTGAGGCATGCAAGGTTCTTTTTACGAACATATTTTAAAACTTGCTTTTACTGTAAAAAACTTCTTTTAAATTTTATTGAGATTCTAGTTTTTATTTTAAAGAAATTAAATACCCCATGTGCTACAAGAGCCACTTAAGGCAGCGTTGATATACCTTTTCTAAAATTAGAAACTATGGAAGAAGTAATTACCTCTCAAATAGTCCAGTATTTCTAAAGTACCTGATCTATGAGTCTCCATTTCTTATTTATCATTGAAGTTGACTAGAAATGGTAGGGAACATTAATGAACAAGCCACGTCTTTTTAAAACACTGGTTTATAATAAACCCAAACCAATTCAGTATCCTGTAGACATTTTAAAGTTAGGAGCTAGATAACTATAAAATATTGGTTCCAAGAACTTGTTATAGTTGAGGAAATCCCTGTAAGTAATTCAACAGTATTACTGTTGTATATTTACAGCGTATTACAATAATACTGCTGTATTATTACAGCAGCTCAGAGTGTCCGAAGGGTTCTCTGAAGAGTTCAAAAGCACCTTTGAGCATGCACTGGAATGGCTATTTAAAATGTTACAAAGCATGTTTATGTTATAAGGCATAATTCAAATTTTCTATCATTGTTCATGACAGAACAATTTTTTCCACACTAAAACAAAAATTCTGTGGTTTCTTGCATGTGAAATTGCACTTCTGATGATTTGATACTAAGGGAGTTAATTCTGTGAAAGTACTGCAGCAATTTTTAAAATAAATGCTAACCTATGAACTCCTCCCATCTTTATGTGCATCATCAGACTAAGTGGAGGAATTAAAGAAAATAACCCTTGTCATTGTATACAGTAGCAGCTGTTTGCTTTAATGACACATTTACTGTGCTGCCATTTGCAATAGTTATTGTAGAATATTTTTTTTCTTAAAATGAATACTGAGGTTTTCCTATTTTTGTACTGATGATGTACATGACATCATGTCATGATTTTTGTGCTGCAGCTTTGTCCTCTTAGATGGACAGATACATTAACACCAAAATTTCTTACTCAGATTCTAAATGTTTATCAATAGCTGCATGTGAATTTACTCAATTACAGATAAACACATCAAATTCTCCCATTTCAGCTGTGTGGAAAATGAGAAATAAGCTTGGTTGGGAAGTTCTTTTGGGCTCCTCTTATATGGTGGCATATGGTTGACATCCCACTTGATTTCTCACTGTATTAATATTTGCATATTAGCTCATGCACATATCTTCAAATAGCTACATGTAAAAACGACACTGGCAGATTGGTGCTTTTAATTTGTTTTCTCCCTGGTATCTTCGGTGTTACCTTTCTCAGTTTGCTATCTCTGAATTTCACATTTTGCTGTAACCAGGTCTGATGCCCAGTCTCCTTGGTTCCTGCCAGCCTATTCCATTTGGCTTGTAGGCATTATAAGGCACAGGCTAGGTCTTGAGCTAAAACCTACTGAAAAAATAGTGAGTACAAAACCATCTAAATTGTAAAAAATCCATTATATACTATTAACATCCCTAAAAAGACTTGACATATTTATGTAATCCTGGTTTGTATGCATGCCATAAAATATGTATTCATATTGAAGTTACAGTTTATGTTCACAGATTTTAAACATTTCTTAATCATGTCCAGAATGTATTTTAAAATTTAAAAAATATATAAATATATTCAGGACAAAAACCCCTAGTGCAGTAGTCTATCAGAATGTCTCTTGGACTAAACTAATATATTTTTGATATGGTAAAAGATTTTCATGAGACTAGTCAGAGAAGACTCTACTGAATATTTCCCTGAATACCTGGACCTGCTAAAAGTAAAAGGGATTATTTATTTCAGAATTGCTGAATAGCAGAAGAAAATGAGAAAAAACACATTGATATCCTTTCTTTAAAAAAAAACCAAACAAAACAACAAAAAAAAAACCACAAAAAAACAGCAACTGAAATGCACCAGCCTAAAATGAGAAGCACTGAGATTATTAGACACATGAATGAGTGCAAACATGAGAGGCAAAAAAAACTAGAGTGGCTAAAGGTAGTGTGTAGGCCAGAACCTTTCAGTGTATTCAAGCTGCCTTACACAAAAAGTTCTGGTTGGATATTTGGAGGAATTTCTTCACAGAAAGGATGATTAAACATTGGAATGGGCTGCCCAGGGAGGTAATGGAATCACCATCCCTAGGTGGTATTAAGGAGGTATTAAGGAAAGACTGGACATAGCACTTAGTGCCATGGTCTAATTGACCTGGTGGTGTTTAGTCAAAGCTTGGACTTGATGATCCCAGAGGTCTTTCCCAACTGAATTGATTCTGTAGTTCCATGAAAATGTAGACCAAGGAAAGATAATGGGCTTATCACAACAGGAGGTGGTGTGGGTGAGGTTGGTTTCACCACATGGTGCTCAAAGGTCCAAGTAGTTGACAAGGAGCAACAGGACAGTATCAAAGCTGCCTTTCCTATTATAGCAGGATTTACCCTTTGTGTTTTTATGTCCATTCAGTGCAAACTAAAAGCCATTCTGAACTGTGCTGAACTGTAGTGTCAGTACAAATATAAGTATAAACCATATGAACACATTCACACTGGAAATCAAAAAGAATTCTAAAGCAGGAGAGCCGCACAGGGAGAGCAACAGCCTGACTACATCCAAGAGGAACCTCAGCTTGTCAGTGAGAATGATGTAAGTTGTGGTGTGTCAATTCCTCAAGAGTGTTAGCATCAGGGAATGCTATAGTCTTAACTCACTTTCTCCTCAGCACTGCAAGTTTCTGACCCAGATGGACTCGTATATGCATTTAAGTGTTTATGTGCCAGGTAGGTGCCCACTCAGCCAGTTCAATCCATGCATCACTGCAAATTCTTGGTCCTCAAAACTGGGCTACCTCCTTACTCCTTCCCAAGTCTCATACCTAGTGATACCTAGTGCATGCTTCCTTGGTAAATACTGCCCTAGTCATTCCTCAGCTTTCCGTTATCCATACAAAACAATCATCCAGCTGTTTGGGAGCCAGTAGTGCTTTCAGACTCCTTCACAACTAGTGCTGCAAGCTCTCTTCTGCAGCTGGAGCTCCTCTTAATGCTGCTGATAAAACTGCCTAATTGGATGGAGTGATGGATGCCCCAGCAATCAAACCTTTCAGCAGCACTTGTGGGGTTTCTACAAGCACCACCATCCAGTGCTATCATTCAACTCCGACTCGTTCTGAGGTTAAGTTAGCTGTGGATTGAATTCTCCCTTTGCTTATGCACATCCACATCTGGGTTTGGGGCTACTTTGATAATGACAGCCATCTGGGCTGTGGGAAACGAAACCTGTTTCAACTGCTTTTGCAAAGCAGTATACAGAGAGAACAGGTATGCCTTCTGGGAAATCCAGTAGTGCCAGATCAAAAGGTCCTGGGACCATCTTTGTCTCCAAACCCTGTGCTGGGAAGTGGAACCATACTCTGTTTCTCTGCAATGCCCTTTTCAATGACTGATTTGTCCTCTGGTGAGCCAAATGGTCTGATCCACAAATTGCTTCTCTTTCAGTACTCCCTTTGCAGCTGCTTCAGCTTGTTTGGACTGTCAGTGTACCATCATGCTCTCTTGGTCTCATATCCTAACTGTTGAATGCAAGTTTTGCAGCAGAGGCACGCAAATTAATTCACTCCCACCAGTCCTGTTCCCCTTGCTCTGCATGTTCCTTCAGTAATTTCATTTCATATTTCAATTCCACATTTTCTGTCTATAAAGCAGCAGTTGTCATTCAAATTTTGCATTCTTCATAAAGTCTATTATGCAGAAACTTGATTATCAGCTTCAAATTTAGTATTCTCTTGACAGATTATAAATGCCTTTCTGCTTTATTCAGTACACCATCTCCCATGAAAGCTTCCAGCTCCCATGAACTATGCATTCATAAAAATTCCTCAGGATGAAAGAAGTTCTTTCCTTATTCCTTATTCCCTCCCCTTTTTATATTGCTACGATTAATAGTCCCCATAAAAATCCAAGCCATAAATCTGCAATTTGAATAGTTATGACAACACCAGACTGCACAGTTGTTTTTAGCTTTTGTTATTTCTCTTTCAGAGTAACAGTAGCCTCTGCAGCCTGCATCACCTGTGAGTCTGCATCCCCATGAGTCAGCCTGCTAGACATTTTTCAACAAGGGAAAAAAAAAGCATGCAAGCAGATACAATTTAGCAGTGTAAAGTTTTATTTATTGGTTAATATAGGTAGCTATGACTAGCAAGCTACTAGACTAAGCATTAACATGCTCACCTCCCCATAGAAGACAACAGATGAGTATTCTCTGGCTCAAGTGTCACCAACTGTCATCTTTTGACTCTCTGCCTTTTCCTTCCAGTATTTTACACCTTTTTAACACTGCTGCCTTTTTCCTGCACCATGTGTCAATAGCCCTACCTCCATCTCTGGGTCTGTCTTGGCTCTGCTGTGCAGCTTTCCCTGAGAGTGCTGAACCAAGGCTCTGGGATTGAGCCCTACCAGGGCTGGGCTGTGGAGCCCAAGCAGCTGAAAATGCAGAGGAGAGTGAGCTGGTATCAGGCAGTGGAGATCAGGTCAGTACAGTCAGCTGGAGCCCAGAGAACCATGCAATATGCCAGAGGGTGGGCATGTTTGGTCAGCAGAGCCACTCTCTGGGCTCTCCCGACTGTTGTGATTAGGGCTTTAGTCACAAGCCCCACTTTAGTCCAAGTGTCTACATGCATCCCTTTTGATATTGAATGCACTCTAGACACTTCATCTGGCCTCGTGCTGCTGCTTTGTTCAGAATGGCACCAGTATCCCATACCTTTCTGCTCTGTATGGATATCTGGCATACCTTAGGATACCTCAGACAGCATCAGATGCTTGTGTGTGCAATTGAATCAAGCCCCACATTTCCACTAACCATCTGAGAAACTGTGTGTCCCAAATATCTACAAGGGGCTGGTGAAGACAGCTGGTAACTCAATATGTCTTGGTTAATGACACAGTAAGCTTGCACCAATTGGTAAATGCTTTTTGAGGAACTTTAAATTAAGAGCCTGCTCACCAATCCTTTATTTCTATTGCTGAGTCAGTCAGAGCTGTATGCAAGCTGCTGTATGCAAGCAGGAACATGCAAGTGTACATCAAAGTGGTGAGTAACAGTTTTGGAATGGATGGGATGGCATCTTGATGGCAGTCCAACAGACATAACCCTGACTGCTTTGCCTCTGCCTGATGTGTAATTGTGAGGACAGGTGCTCCTTTCCCAGAAGGAAGCTTTTGGGAGTAAGTTAAAGTGAAGGGGCATGCGGAGGAACACACATACAGAAAAAGTGACAAGAAAATCTGGGGCCTGAAGCCCTAAAGAGATCCTGAAAAACTGGCTGCATGGGTCAAAGGCTATGCCCGGTCTTTTCTCCTCAAATAGTGGCACTGGAGCAAAATATTTTTTGATCTTGGTAGTTTGCAACTGCCTCCAGCTATCTAGTGTGCTCTGCAATTTGCATGGTAAAGAATATGCACCAGAGAAAATTTCTGCTATTATCCATAGCTGCTAAAGATAGAGTAACTAAATCAGGGAGGTTCAGAGTTGTGAACAGCTGTCACTTGGACACAGCTTCAGCTTTGACTTGGGTTTTTGCACATGTCTTCTGAACCAGGAAACCATCTGAACTATTACAGAAGACTGTGAGTCAACTGATTGGCGTGACTCTCTTCATTCTTCAGGGAGTAAAGAAAAGGTGAAACATATGTACCTTTATTTTGACATTGGTGCACACTAACTCTGCACCAATGGTCCAGATCAGGCACTTGCTTGATTCATCAGTTAAAACAATCTGGTAACTTCTTTGTCCACTATCTTTCTTCGTTTCTGAAATAATGCTAATTAAAAGTCAGCTGGCAAAGCCCCCCGTTTCGTGAGATGGTTGCCTTAAAACTAAGCTTGAAGAACGGACAGTAATTGCTTTCCTGAGAGGCACCATCCATCTGTGCAATTGCTAAGGGCATTAGTTACACAATGCCACGCTTGTTTTTATTGATGAGGAGGAGGTGCACTTGTTGAATCCAGATTTACAAGGTCTGAATTCACACAGAGGATTTTAAAGACTGAGACTGTATTAGTCACAATGAGTAGCATGATGATTTCTCTTGTAAGTCATATCTGTTCCCACTGACAATATAGGCATATGAATATTAGATTCCTTAATTCCATTAGGAGTTTAATTCTGCAACCAGCTGTCTGTATTGAAAGGCTAGCATTTTATAAATGAGGCAAACCCTTCTACATTTTGTGAATTCGTAAAAGCAGGGTGTGATTGCTTTGTACAAAGAACTGTTGTATTATCATAAGCTTCTGTGATGTCAAACCTTCTCTAGAATAAGTAATTCATAGCCGAATTCATGAGACAGCCTACAAAACATACAAACCTCACTCTGAACTGACTTTAGATAATCACCTAACATATTTATACACTCATCTCATGCAACTACACAACCTGCACAGAGAAATAAATAGTAGTTCACTGTCACATTACCTAGCATAATTCCCTGAGATTTGTAAGAACATACACTGATGCATCAGACCTTTGTGCAAAAATTGAACCCCTGTGTCACACAGGTGTTCTGCCTCCCAGAGAAATGGGAGGTTCTGGGAGTAACTCCCTTTTTGTAGGCTCCTGCTGGATGCTTCTTAGTGTGCATCCCCCCAGCTCTGCATGCTGACCTTTGTGATTCCCATTCCTACTGGCTGAACTCCCTTCTTAGACCTTCAAAATCAGTTCTTCAAGGATCTTTGTGTTAAAAATAAGAGCCTATATTGACTGAAATGCTTGTAATTCTTCTGAACTGAGGGGAAATGCAGGATACATTTCTCTCAGGTATAGAGAGCTATGTATATCAGATGCAGCTATACATACATACATACATACCTACATACATACATTAAAAAATACCTAACTAGGGTGGTCTAGAACACAGAGGACTTAGCCTAATCTCCTTTTGCAGATAACTGAAAAATACAGGAACTTTTAAAGCATGATTTGTTGGGTGTACAGCTAACATCTATTCCAGGCAAGAGGAACTCCCAGTTCTCTCCTTCAGCTACAAAGTGAGCCTCAGGAATCAGCTCAGAAATCTGTATCCAGAGTTTTCAAGTTTTCAGCAGAATTCTGCCCATATGTTTACTCTGACTTGGCCTTTCTTTCACAGTAGAAACACCTTCAAATGAAAAATTATTAATTTTATCAAATCTTATGATTGTCATTAATTTTGTAATATTTTTTGCACCAAAAGGGCCTATATGTTACTTTACTCTGAAGCTAGGTGGATCTATCAGGGTTTTCATCCAAAGATAACTAGAGAAAAAAGTACACATAAACATGAGTAAAAACTTTCAGCACAGATTCAGTGTGGCATTAAATAACAAAACCTTTGTTGCAGCTATGTTCAGGCAAACTTTCTATGTGCTTTAGCTGAGCATGTTTATTTTTTCACCAAGTTTGATCATATGACAGGATACACAAGCTACATGAAGTGCTGCCAGCATGTAGGATTTGACTGCAATTTTGCTACTATATTTGGTGTTTGCTTTTAAAACCCCACAAGTTCTAGTACAAAATGGCTTCTTCCTGCAAAAGTCTAAACAAAAGGCAGATGAAAAATCCAAAGGGTATTTTTAACCAGAGGCAGGAAGAGGAGGGAGGCTGCTGCTTCTGAACTGGCAACACTGACTGTGCAAGAGCTCTGCAGTGCCAGCTCCTCATGTGCCCCAAGCAGCTGCTGAGATGTGGGGTTGGGAATTAAATCCCAGATCTCTAACTGTGTGCTGACTACCTTGCAGGAATCAGCAGTTTCATCTGGCAGCTCTGACTTTTAACTAATAGGACATCTGAAAACGAAAGCAGTCTTGTACTGCTAGCTCTGCACAATACCTCATGGCAATTCCCCCAGCTCCCAGCCAGGCCACTCTGTAGCTTACTTAAGTGGGGAAAATGTGCACTATTTCTCTTGCTTTGAGTTTATTCAGCTCATTTTCAACAGTGCTTAGCTGTCATGCAGTTAGAGTGACTATATATCTTTTTTTAGCTGAAAGCCCAAGTTTCACATTCACTGCAGGTGCTTCCTCCTTGAACTATATAAAATGACACTGTAAGTGCATCCAAGGGTCAAAGGCCAGAGCCCAGAAGGCAAAGCTGAACTTCACATTACACTTAAGTAGTTCATTATAACTACCACTTTATACTATTCATGTTATAATACAATTTCAAAAATTACCTTCACCCAAAATAGATTCCAGAACTTTTTACATGGAAATCCAGATTTCTGAATGGAAAATACTTCTCTCCTACTTTGGGAAAGGGCACGATTTAGTGACAGATTGTCCCAACGCCCTTCTCCATCTGCACAGCAAGGTGGCTCTGGAAGACAAGGAAAGATACTTATGACCAAAATAGTTTGTGAACCCGACAGCCAGTGCCTGCAGCTCACTGTCTCAAGTGGTCAGATCAACCATCCTTAGCTAGAAATGCTGAAATGTCATCAAGAGTTGTTGGTCACTTAATGTACTCTAGAGTGCTTCTGCTGTAAGAGGGAACCCCAAGGCCTGATGGCATTTTTTCCCATCTCTATACATTAATGACCCTTTATATTATCCATAGTGCTTTGTCCTGTAAAAAGGACAATCACTTTGACCCTTTGAAAATTCTGCTAGTTGTTCAGGAGGAGTAAAGTTGCTTTCTTTACTTATTGCTGTTACCCCATCACTGTGCAATAGAACAAGAAAGGAAAGACTAACACGATGTTTCGTAATACCGAGAGAATATTATGGGGTGAAAAATATGTACCTACTCAAATGTTTTTATTTACAACCATTTGCCATTGCTGTTCAATCAAAGCAGGAAAAAGAGAACTAAGACGTCAAAACAAAATATTAATTTTTAAAAGATGAAGAATATAAAAGTAACATGAAATTAAGAACAATTCATTTCACAGATGAAATTAAGGACAATATGACCTAGATATAAGCTTCAAACTTATGCTGAAGACAAGTATGTAAGAGGTTGTTTCCTATTTACAGCTTGTACTGAAACAAAAGGAAACAGTGACTGTTGAGATTCTGACCACTTTAATTTAGATATTCTCTTAGCTATATGGTCTTAAAAGTTCTATCCCAAGTCTATTGCACCTATAACCAGGTGGAAGAAAAATACTTGTAGATGTAAATATCTCTCTGTCACTGTGGTATGGCAAAGGTGGCAATCAAGTCAAGCTCTTGCTAATAATTCTTGCTTAAAATAATAATCATTGGCATATGACACCATTTCAGTCTTTCGTGATCCTGAAAACCAACAAACAAGACGCTACTAAGTCTGACAGTGAAGTCTGTCGGGCGGGGAGCGCGTTGGATCTGTGGGGTCCTTTTCCAAGCCCCCAGTTTTCAAATCCACCGAGGCCCGGAGGCACCTCGCCCCATCACCTCTGCGGTCGGGGAGAAGCCGAGCCGGGGACGCAGAAGGGGCATTTTCACTAGCGCACCCACCGCGGCGCCACCGCCGCAGCGACACGTCCCCTCCCGGGGCCGGGGACGGGGCCGAGCCCGGGGCGGTGCCGGCGCGGCAGGTGCCTCCCCCCGCGGTCACGGCGGGGCTGTCGCCGCCGCTGCCACGTCAGGGGAGTGTCCCGAGACGAGGCGGGCTGGGCCGGGGCCGGCCTTCCTCCTCCGCCCCCTGCCCCCGCCGCTGGAGCCGCCGCGGAGGGAGCGAGCGGTGCCCGCTGCCATGGAGGCCCGGTACAACCTCAAGAGCCCGGGTAGGCGGCGGCCGTGCTTTTACGGGCTGCCCGGGCCGGTGCGGGCGGGCGAGCCCGCCTCGGGGCTGCCGCTGGTGGCGGAGGGCTCGGGGGCCGGGGCCGCGGCGGGGAGGAGGGCCAGGGACCGCGGCGGTGGGATCCCTGCGCCGGGGCGGTGGCGGCGTTGAGGCGGAGGCCGGCCGGGTTCGGTTCGCCTTCGCAGTGCGATGGCGTTGAAACCTTCCGCCCAGCTGTAATTGGGTTCAAAGCACGCTGACCGCCAGGTCTGTGTACGTGTCCGTGTGCCCGCGCATTTTGGTGGTTCGTGGAAACGTACCTGTGAACGTTCAGTCGGGTGGCCGTGCCCTGTTCCCCCGAGCATCGCCTTCTCTCTGAATAGGTGCGTGTGAGGGGACGGCTTGCCAAGGGTAACTTGGCCTGTGTGGCGTCAGTTTGTTTTGCAGAAGTGTTGCTGTACAGGCTGTATTTACTTGCGTGTCTCTGTTGGTTCACATGTTTGGTTTGACACGTTTGCATGTTAGAATTCATGCCTATAACTCCTGGGCTTTCTTTTGAATCCTTGAAGTGAGAGAGACGCCTCAAGAGATGTGGAGAAGGAGCGCTGGAAGGGAAGGTTTTGATGCCTAGGAAGCAAATAGTGCACAGGCCACGTCCCCCCGCACGGCTGTGTTGGAGCAGCGGCCTCTGACCGGCTGTGCCAGGGCTTCACCTCCTGGCAGCTGCTTGCACAGCCCGGGGCCTGACACTGCCGAAGCAAAACCTCTTCCGCAGCTTGTGGGGGCTGGTAGGGCTTGTGTGTGTGGGTTGCTGTCCTGCCCCTGCTTTCCCCTAACCGGCTGTTGAGAAATAGGCATTATCAGCTTCATGTTATTGTGTGGAAAAGTGGTTTGGTTTTTAAATCATACCGTCCTGTTACCAGCAGGAGAGGTGGGGAGAAACTTGATGACTTGTACCTTACAAATGTCAGTGACACACTTGTTTATAAACATCTCATGCGGATGATGTGTCTATTGCTAAATTGTGTCCCTTAGCCTCACACCCAAGTTGCATAACTGAAAGATATGAAGGATCGCTAAGCAAATTATGAACTTGTTGTCATTTATATAATCAAATACCAGGAAGGAATGCTTTTTTTCAGGGAGACATGCAGGATGTGTGACATATGTGAATTTACAAGGCCACACAAACATGCTCGTTGGTTGTGGTTCGCCACGTCATGGGAAACAGTGGTGGTGTGCTGTATGACAAGCACCTGGGATCTGGGTGGAGAGGACAAATATTTGTGGCTTAATTTATAAATGTTCTTCCCCTTTGTTCTTACTTGTCCCCTCTATATTCAAGAGAAAATTACCTTTACTGGAATTGATTTTCAGCACCTGTTGGTGCTGGAAAACAGTTGTAACCAGCTGTTCCATAGCAAAATGAACTTTATGAGACAAAGATAAGTAATTCCTGCAGTGGCTTACTGTTACTTCTCCGAATTAAACATGTTCGGTTACATATTAATATATTAAACTACTTATTTCCATATAGATAGTGAAAGTTTGTAAATTATATAAATAACTTTGAAAATTTCTATAATGATTTAAAACATGGATTTCAATAGTCAATATGTGTGAAATTGTTCACTGAACAGATGGGCAAAAAGGTGTTGAATAAATATAAACAAATATTTAAAATAAATATTGTTACTTTAACAGTTGTCCATTAAAATGAGCTGATGGTAATTATGTATAGCCACTGCTTTTTTAGTCTGGCACTTTACTCGCTAACCAGGTAGATAAGCATATGCAATTACTTAATATTGCTGTATATGTTTTACAAATTCCCACCTTGTTCCAGATACCTGTGCACTTTAGTGGTGGTATTTTACTCTTGCCGTACTACTGAAGGCTTATGATGGAACTGTCGAATATTCTAATATTAAGGTGGTTTCAGTTAATGGAAAGGCACTAAAATACATTTTAAAAAGTCTACCATAGTTTCTATTTCATGGGGTTGTGTCATCCGTGGACTAAGGGATTACTTTGGTAACTGAGCCCTCTAGGGCTTTAGGACAAGTAGCTGTCCTTGTGCCTGTTGTTGTTGCTTTGCCTTTAATAGAGGAAGAACCAAGCTGCTAACCTTTAGGTCAGCTTTAGGGATTTGGAACACACTATCTTGAGACAGAGTGGAAAAAGTAATCATTTTGTACCTGTACAAGAGGCTTCTGCTGTTGAAATTTGCTTTTGGACTTGAGCAAACCGCAAATGGTGGCTTTGTCTTCTCAGTAGCTTTTAAAAGGGCAAATCCTAGTTGTGAAGGAGCTGAAGTTCATCTGTGGTTAATACCTGGATCCCTGTTCTGTGGATGTGCTGGACCAGATTGCTGAGTGGGGGTTGGTTAGGCTCTCCATTGCCGTACTTTCTGTGTGCTCTCGAGCAGACCACAAAAGAGCAGTATTGCTACACATCTTTGTCCTGCTGCTGATTGCTCCTAGGCAGTATGTTCATCTTCTTCCTTATCCCTGTTTCTACAGCCGGTTAGTTCATCCCAACATATCTGAAAGATGGTAACTCTCCATAACACAAAGCAAGTTGTTCCCCTGCACACCACGTCTCTGTTGATGAGAGGCAGCGCAGCTCTGGCCCGTCTCGGTTTGCCATAGGTACAGGCCATGGCCAGTGCAGGTCTGGAATGGCCCAGCAGCTCCTGTCACTTACCCTCTGTAAGAGCAAGGAGCTGTGGGGGCATTCACCTGATGCTGTCTTCTCACACTGCCTATGAACTTGAGTTTCTTTTTTATTTCTTTACAGAAAGACCATTAATTTTGGAAGGGATGAAATTTCACACTCCACACTTCGGGCTTCTTTGTATTGCTTCAATAGGGCAAAGCCTTGTAAGCTGTTGCTTCATATTTTTGTGTGTATTTTTGGCAGCTGTAAAAGGGCAAGCTATTTTCTGTCTTAGGATTTCAAAATGGATTAGTTAATGTATATCAGGCTGCTACCACAAGGCTGATAAAGTTCTCCCATCAATATTAAAGCTCAGCTGGCCAAAGTACAGACCTTATCCTCTTCATGCCTCAGGAACATCCCTATTTTCTGAAATTTATAAGACAGCTACTTGGAATAATCTCTACTTTTTTTCCCCCCAAGAGCTGTGACCCTTAGCCTGCTGTAAGATCAGACACCAAATCATGTAGTCACTGCTCTTGTAGTGACAATGTCTCGCTTTTGCGTAGGCTGTGACCAGGCGTTTGAGTGGGTATTAGCACAGACACTTGAAGAATTATGATCAGCTACTTACAGTGCCTCACACAGAGCCCACAGACAACCATGCTTTTTAGTTTTTGGGGGGGCAGAGTTTGTTTTGCTTTCAGCAGGCCATCTCATTGAGAATTTGATTAGTGAGGGCACTGGAGGCCTAGGGAGAGCACGTGGAGGGAGGCATGGCATGCTGTCCTGCATTTGTTGCCCAGGAGCACTGCTTTGGGATCCTGAAGGCATAGGGAACATAACAATGCTGAGGTTGTGATCCTCTTAGCTGTCATCTTCAGTATGATTGCTGCTTTTCCTACAAACTGTACTTCTTTCTCCACTGCATATTTTGTACAAGTGTTGTGTGCCAACAAGCATGCGTCAGTTCTTTGTTAACAAAACAGAGCTAATAGGAAATAGCCGGTAGCTGTTGTGCTGCTTAGTACCTTCCACGTATGAAATAAGGATAGATTGTTTAAAAATAAAAAGTTGAACAGATGTTAAAAATTTATTAAGGCTGAACACATTGTTTGATCTTAGCATGTTCAACAAGCACCTTGGATTTTTTAAGTTTTACCTCCCTTCGTGTTGACTGAACAGTTGTTTCAATTGCAACTACAAGAGGAGTACTGTACTTCCTGCTGCCCTGAGGGAAATGAAGACTAAAGGTTGGCTGTTTCTGAGGGTGAAAACAAAGCAAGACAAGACTAATTAAAAGTTTTTTGTGTTTTTTAATAGTTGTTAATACTTTATATGAGTACGGGAGGCTTGTTGGTCATGTGAAAGAATGTACATGAGGCTGTGAAGATGTAAAGCAGCTATTCAGGAGGGTTATGGGTCTTGAGAAAGGATGTGTCTGAGACCCTGAGGATGGAAAACAGCTGGCCTGTTTCTTGGCAAATGGTGTTTCCATTTGTGTTGTAGCAGAAGTCAAAGGAACTGCCAAAGGAATGTCCTGGTCTTGGCTGGGATGGAGTTAAATTTTTTCCTAGTGGCTGGTTCAGTGCTGTGTTTTGGATTTATTTCTAATATTTTTAGTTCACAAATCATCACACATCATTCACAGGTTCTAAGACGTCCAGGAGAATCACATCCACAAGGTGACACACAGGTCCTAGTGACACTGTGCAGGTTGCTGTGAACTTGTTAGAGTTTCTGTATGTTTAGATTTCATAAACCATTCTCTAGAGAATACAGCAAAAAAAATACCATTGATAAAATACCATTTTCCATATTAAAAAGCTGCTGTGACTCTTCGCTTTAAATATATTTTCTTACATGCATCAGTGACCACATTACTTAAAGTGTTTTTTTTTTTACTTGAAATGTCAAAGCTCATCAAGTGCTGTCATTTTACAAGAAATCCTAGGTACTTTACACATAAACTTAATCCTGATGGGTTTTTTTAATGATGTGATACATTCTTTATGCAGTGGAACTACTGTCAGTGTGATTCACTGTTATTTTTTCCCCTTACAAGAAATTTAAACATTACCTTTAGTAAATGGGATTTTCTTTTAAATGCCAATGCAGTTTGAGTTTCCAGGTGATTGGGCTGCTGTGGGGACTGGTGATTCAGCAGGTGACTCTGTGCACTGTGACCTCTGAAGTCACTGGCTGGTTGCACCAGGTGTGGGTCAGGCACTCTTAGCGCAATGGTCAGGTATAGAGTGGAGGGGGGGAGAAAACAAAGCCAGCCGGATTTAAGAAGACCCTCCCAAAATGTCATCCATGACACACCCATGTAATTGAAGGGACTTGATGCTTGTCTCAAATGGTTTATGTGATTTCATTTTTTAAAACTTCTTCTACTATTGTTGTCTAATATTTTTCCTAATTGTAGATAGTAGCCTCATTAATAGAAAAATGCATAACAAAGATGACTTGTGTTTCACTAATCGCTTAAGTGGATTGGGCAGTTATAAAAGTTTCTCTGAGATGAAGGGTTTTATGAGAGTTTTACTTCCTTTGGAAAAGCTGTATTCAATAAATAAAGTGCATCCTTACTTATGCTGTTTTGGTCAGCAGAGCCATAGAGAAAAAGTTACTACTTCTTCTGTATTTGTTCTGAGTAGACCTCTAAATCTTGCTTGAAGTGAAAAAACATAATAATAGCAGCCATAAATAAAAAGGTAGGAAACATTTGGCAAAGCAGTAAAAGCTGTCAGGTTGTTTTATTCTTCTTTTCCCAGCTTAGATAAGTCAACTTGAAAGATTGAGAGATCTCTAGCTTTATGCCAGCTATTCTGGATTCCAGTATTTATCTGTTCATTGTGTACTTTCTTTTTCAAACAGTGGAACTGAAATTTCAAACTGAAGTTTGAGAATTCCTTTCAGGATGAGAAGGTTGCTTTACATTTGAGGAAGATACTGTCATGCACAACCACCTTTTTTTTTTAAAGAAAAGGCATAATGATTTACCAAGAAACACCACCAATACTCAAATCCTGTCATCCCTTTAAGCAGTTACACTGACGTTTACAAAGACTGATCACTTGCATTTCTGTGTCCAGAAGGTCTCTCAGCTGGGCAATCTCAGCAACAGTTGTCTGCCATGTCCATGACTGCTTTGTCCTTATTAGGTTTTGCTCCATACATTCTCAGTTTTCTCATGGTCACTGCATATTTGTCTAGTTGGGTAGATTTTGCTAATTAATTGTTATTCTACCACCACTCAATCTTAAAGCAAGCTGGTGGCTTTAAATTTGATTCTTGTATTTTTAATATCCATATTTTGCTTTTCAGAAAATTTTGTTCAGTGTTACACAAGAGGCAGATTGTCAAGCAGGGCATCTGACCTGTAGTATTCTGTCTTTCCTCCACGGAGCAGTAGAGAGCTCCCACACTTCCTGCTTGGTAGGAACTCTCCTGTAATCTCTAGTCCAGAAACTTAATTTCCTCAGGATTTAATTTTGATGAACATTGATAAAGTGTTGCTGAGTGTATCTATGAAAGTGTGGCTATTTTTCACACTGATGGTTATGTCACATTTAAAAATAACTTGATTATTTTGTTTCTTTTTTCTTTTTTTTTTGGCTGAATTAGCAATACTCTTTGACTTTATTGACAGTCTGTGATTCTTTATTTCAAATGGGTCCAAACTGTTCTGATTTTTCAGAATTGCCATTGCCAGATGTTTACTCAGTGACTCAGTATGACTTAAGTGGGTTGAAATACCATGACTTGTTGCAGGCAGACTTTGTCAGTTATGCTTGTTTCTTCCAGTGCAGTTTTTGGTAGCCAAAGGAAGAACTGTTTCATGGATACTGCAGCCGTGCTTAAAGAAGAAACAAATTTCATGCTTTCTTCACTGGGTCACACGTTCTCAGAATGAACCTTTACCACACTAGGCTTTTCTTTGGAGCCTCTCAGTTGGCATTTTTCAGCAATGTGGGAAGAGAAACACAAAATGGTTTGGCTTGGCAGGGATCTTTAAAGGTCGTCTAGTTCAGCCTCCCTGCCTCAGGCAGGGACACCTTCTGCTAGATCACAGCTCAGAGCTCTGTCCAACTTGACCTTCAGTGCTTCCAGGGATGAGGTCTCCACAACTTCTCTGGGGCAACTTGTTCCAGTGTCTCATTGCCCTCACTGTAGAGAATTCCTTCCGTATGTCCAATCTAAACCTACTCTCTCTGAGTTTAAAACTATTCCCTCTTGTCTTGTCACTACAGGCTGTGATAAAAAGTTACTTCTTTCTTATAAGCATCTTCTAGGTATTGAAAGGTCACAGTAAAGTCTCCCCAGAGCCTTTTTTTTCAGGCTGAACAACCCCAGCTCTCAGCCTTTCTATATACACATGTGCTGCTTAGAATCATGGAATAGTAGAAAGGCTTGGGTTGGAAGGCACCTTAAAGATCACCTACTTCCAACCCCCATGCCATGGGCAGGGACACCTTTCACTAGACCAAGGTGCTCAGAGCTCTGTCCAACCTGGCCTGGAACACTTCCAGGGTATGGGGCATCCACAACTTCACTGGATAACTTGTTCCGGCACCTCACCATCCTCACAGGAAAGAAATTCTTCCTAATATATAGTCTAAATCTACTCTCAGTTTGAAGCCATTCCCCATCTTGTTGCTGCATGCTGTTATAAAAATCCCTCTCCCATCTTTCTTGTAGGTTCTCTTCAGATATTGGAAGGCTGAAGTTAGGTCACCTGATAGGTTTTTAAGATGTCCTGGGTTGCTAATACTGAAAACTTCTTTTAAGCAAATTATCTTTACGATATAAGAGAGTTAAATTAGATTTTGCTACGTGTCATGCCTCAAGAGTGGAATAGTATTATGCTCTAATAGCTTTCCCTTGGTGAACATGGGTGACTCCACATGATGCTGTTGGGGGGAATGTTTTTCTTCTCTGTCTTGGTCTCTCAGCTGGGCAATCTCAGCAACAGTTGTCTGCCATGTCCATGACTGCTTTGTCCTTATTAGGTTTTGCTCCATACATTCTCAGTTTTCTCATGGTCACTGTTTTGCTTCATGGGGTGTTCGGTCCTGAATTAGCTCATCCTGGTGCATACCACTCTTCTTCTAAAGGCAGGTGTCCAGCCTTGTTGGCTGTGCAGCAATGCTGGGTCCAAAGCCTTTTCTGGTCCAGACTGGTTTTCTTGTTATTCCTCTGTAATGAACTGGTAAACTGTAATGAAGATGAAAGAGACAAATTGTTATTCAGCAGAGCCTGACTGCTGCTTGCTGTGACGTGAGCTGGTGGGATCTGTAGGGTGTTTGACACCTCCCTGTGGCAGCAGCATAACTGAGGTAACTGGCAGCAGCAAATTGCCACTTAATCAGTTTTCTGTTTGGGTTGTAAGAAGTGAAATTCTCAAACTTTGAGCCATTGTTTATAGCTGTCCAAAAGTGTGAAGGAGGAAAAGAACTGTTGACGGTAGATTGGAAGGAAAATTCCTCTGAGGGGACGTCAGAGTTTTTTATTAGGCATTAATGTACGGTGCACATGAGGGCACCTGAAGTATAAGTGAAGAGTTTGCAAAAGTGGCCACAAGGAGCTGCAGAAAATACAGATGATGTTGGTATTTCTGATGTAGAAGGCTGGAGAAGGTTGCTAATGACTATCCTGAAGTTATGATAGAAGAATACCTGGGTGTTCACACTCAGTGGCAGGTTCCAACTGCAGAGGCCCTGGGTAAATTGTTCTGGCTGGGCATATGCGTTTTCAAATCTAATATAAAACTTCATCTCCTCTTACTGGTGATGTGTTGACTTCTGTCAAGTATTACTGTGACCTCCCTTTGATCAACTAAAGGAGTAGTCATCTAATTGTCATGATAAAGCTTTTCAGCAGTTGTTAAAGATGCACATGATGTCCTGTATCGTAAAATATTGACATTGTTAGCTTTGTAAATCTTGTAGTCTGAAACTCTGTTAATGATACATGTGTTTTTCCTCCTGTCTGGTGCAATTACTAATATAAAACTACTTTAGTCCCAGTGTTCAGTGTTGAGATACTCTGTGACCATGCACATACTTTTCATAACTTTATGCTTGTATAACCCATTTAAGGTTTATTCATCATAAATAATTATATAGTGTCTTGAATTATGAACTCCAGTGAAGAAGCTGAAATCTGCTGGAGGAGATTAGTTAGCTGAAAAGAGTTCTTCAGGATATGTTTTATGTATTTTTCTATGCAATGCATACTGAGTTATTTTCTTCATTTTCATGTCTTATGGTTTCTTTTTTTTCAGCTGTCAAACGTTTGATGAAAGAGGCTGCAGAACTGAAGGATCCTACAGATCATTATCATGCACAGCCTTTGGAGGTTCGTTTCTCTATATGTTTGCAAGAGCTTGTAATTAGGCAGTTTTATCAATATATACTCTTAATATATACTTCTCTAAAATGCATATATACTTAAAATGTACATATTTAAATGATAGCAAACCTTTTTTTCCCCTATAATGGAAATCAGCAGCAGAATTCAACTTCAATGGTCTTGTAGTTCCAGGGTACTGGTGAAAGTACTTAACAGTTTTACATTGCACCTGAGTAGTTTTATAGCATGGGTGTGTTTATTCCTCCATTGCCTTCCCAGGACTATGGAAATACTTAATATTTAAGTCAAGCTTTTTGTACCCAAACCTTACATCTGGCTCAGTTGCTGAGTTGTTCACTGAAACACTTAACCTAAGGTGATCTCTGAGGATTACTGTTTTGCATTTAAGAAAACCTGTGAAAAACATAAACGTGTGCAATTCTGGATGCATTGTAAGAGAGAGGGGTTTTATGTAAGGAGTAGCTTCTTGTCTAAACACCCGGTTAAGTTTTTGGGCTGAGAGGACAATGAAGTTCTCATGGTTAGAAGCTTAAACAGAAATTCCTTCTGATTTCAGTGGGTCAATTAAAAAAGGCAGTGTTCTGTGGTATTCAGTTGAGGGGTTTGTTTTTTAGCTGGTTGCAGAAATGCGTAACACACTTGACATGCTTACATGATAATGCATGTTCCTAGGTGCTATAAAATATTCCTTATTGTCTACTAGTTTTTATCTGTAGCTTGCTTCTCCTTCCTGTGGTAAAATGAGAGGTTTAATTCTTGCTATTATTTGTACCCTACATGAAGATCTTATTTCTGGATTAGAACAGTGTTTCACTTGGAAGAGAACAATGGCAGATGAAAGGAAATGCTGGAAATCTTGACAGTTA
The DNA here is from genome assembly GCA_013399835.1 of Leptocoma aspasia. Lineage (NCBI taxonomy): Eukaryota > Metazoa > Chordata > Aves > Passeriformes > Nectariniidae > Leptocoma > Leptocoma aspasia. Next base: position 418,121 of record VXAX01001416.1, on the reverse strand, counting down.
CCTCCTATACTTGAAAAACTGTAACTAGGTGGGCTGTCCCAACACTGTAATACCAGTGTTTAGCATTAGCTGAGGGATCTCATTCACTGACAGCAAACCTCATTTGGGCTCCTGTCCAACAGTAGGAGTTGTTCTGCTTGTAAATATTTAGGAAGCTGTTGGCAGCACAAGTTCTGATACACAAATCCCAGCTCAAAACCCCAAAGAAATAATGTTTAAAGAGAAGTTATTTATATGTCCAATGACAATAAAACTTTAGATTTCATAGTGTACCTTTCAAAGTTGTGCAATAAGGCACAGTGGAGTGGAGTGGAGGAGGGAGAATAGGAATTCTCTGGGGTGTGATTCAAATCCCTGTGTTGACCTGGGCACGGAAGGAGCTTTGGGGAGGCTGTCATTAGTGTTCTTTCTTGGTGTAAGTCTCCCCTTGGTTCTCTAGAAATTATCGTTCACTGAGACAAAGATCCAGTTTTCTCTTAATTGACTCAGTTTTCCATCTGTTGGGTAATAAAACTCCTGTCATAATTTATACAGCTAGCATAAAGAATTTGGATAATGAATTTGGGGGTTTCGGCAAGTTATTGCACAAGAAAATTGCCAGAAACCTACAATGCTTTATCTTTAGTGCTGCGTTTTCTTAACTGTCCATTTGATTTTGGCTTCTTGAAACTTCTGCCTGTGTACTGTTTCTTCAGCCTGTACTTGTTCAAGAAAATGGCATAGAATTGAGATTTCTGCGATGAACACTGCTTTTTTTCTTTCTTTTTTTCCTCCTTCTTCCATTGATGGGGTATTTTAGGATAATCTTTTTGAATGGCACTTCACTGTTAGAGGCCCTCCAGATTCAGATTTTGACGGAGGGATTTATCATGGGCGAATAGTGCTACCACCTGAATATCCCATGAAACCACCCAGCATTATTTTGCTGACGGTAAGTAAGCATGTTTCCTACTTTTTCCTTTCTATGTTTTCAATTTTGTCATAGGTAGAGAGAGAGAGAGAGTTTCTTGGCATTTAGCATAATGCTATTTTTGTAAGAAAAGTGGCACAGTATGGTATAATTGAAGATCCAAAGTCTTCCAAGATTATTTTGGTAATCTCTAATTGCATGAAGCTTTATGCCTAATAAATGGAACTTCTTTCCTCCAGGAGAAATCGCATTGCTGATGTGATTGCCTAACCTTCTGTTCTTCCCATGGGCCCTCTTGGTTTCTGTTAAAAACATTGCTCAGATGTAGGAAGGCAGACCTGTAGTTTGGGGCAAAGGCCTTCCTTTCTGCATAGTTTTGTAGAAGGTTTTCTTCATGTATTAATAGACTAAGATGACAGAGTTCCTGTGTTCAGCAAGCTGAATGCCAATTTTGTGAGGTTGGCAGTAGTATAATTGTCACATATTGTTTGCATATGGAATTCTTTTGATCATGATTTTTACGACTTTTACGAAAACTCGAGTTAACTTCTAGCATGTTTTATTGTATCCTCCTTCTTCCTATGAAGGCAAATGGCAGGTTTGAAGTGGGGAAGAAAATTTGTTTAAGCATCTCAGGGCATCATCCTGAAACATGGCAGCCTTCGTGGAGTAGTAAGTAACAATTCCTTGAAAAATGTTACCCCCATCAAACAACTTGTTCTTTAAAATAAAAAAAAAATCTAATGAAGAATGTTTATAGTGGAAGAGGAGACAGATTTTGAGGGTGTAAAATTATGGGAGAATTTGTCAAATGTGAGGTCATAAAAGAGTGAAATTGAATTATTAGGAAATGATACTGAGTAAATGCCAGGACTGAGAAACTGAGGGGTGATGGGAAGCTCTTCTTTACTTGGATACATAAGCATTAAGAATTCTCAGACTACTTAGTATATTCTCTGTGTGTTTTGTTTAAAATTTTTCTTATGAAAATAAATCTTATTACTTTACCCTGTTTTTGCATGATCACTAAGCCAGCTTGAATAATAATAGAGCGGAGTTTTCAATTCTAATGCTGTGGTTCTGAGCACTCAAGAGGAAAGATAATGTGGTCTGAGTTCAGAATAACTGAATCTTCTCTACCTTTATTTTTAAAAATACTGTTATCACAGAAATTGAGAGCTGGCAGAGTTCATCCAAGGCAATATGCTTATGTTCAAGCAATTTTAGTTTTGCTGAGTACAGTACATCAATTATTTCTGTATCAGTTTCACTTTTAAAATATGTTGGTAACATCTTAGGAGTTTTCTAGCAGACCACTCTTCAACTTTTGTTAAGTCTCTAATGGTTTTTTAAGGAGTAGGAAATACTCTGTTTCTAAGTAGCTGTAAATATCGTGTCTCTTTTCTATGGTACTTATTTCGATGTGGTATTTATTTACCTATTTAAATCTATTAGCAAAGTGTCTTGAATTCTTAAATTTCATTACTTTTGTAAAATAAAGTCCAAGTACAGATGTTGTCAAAAGAGATGCTTCAGATGGCAATTCTGTTACAAGCAGTTATTAATATTTTAAGTAAGCTCCTTCCCCTATTAGGATGACATGAAAGGAACAAATTCTGCAATACTTAGCAAAAAAACAAAACCTCTGAGCATGTGTATATTACATTGCAGAATTAATGTCTAATAGAAAACAGATGCAAAAAGAAGGATTCCCTGTGATCCTTCTTATTTTCTTCCTCTCCCCCTGCTCTCCTTCTCCCTGTACTGTCCTCTCCCCGCCCCCCCCCACCTTTTTATATGTTAGTTCTGCTTTACCTTTTTTCATTGTTTTTAAAGTTTGGAACACTCTCCTTAATGCAATGTTTTTGTGACTACTGATTTTTTTTCCTCTGTTAGCTGATGGCCTTTTCTTTGTTTAAAATGTGATGTTAAAACAAAATTAAGAAAGCCTTGCAGTGTACCAAAAAACCCCCAAACCAGTGCTGCTTGTAGGAAATTCAGACTTGGCAGAATGAAGTTTTGCAGTCAGAAGTGCAACTTTTCTGAGTGTGGAATGAGATTACATAACTGTTGTTTCTGTCACCTTGTTTATATCTCTGTTTTCCCATTTCAGTTAGAACAGCTTTACTAGCCATCATTGGATTTATGCCAACCAAAGGTGAAGGAGCAATAGGATCTCTAGATTACACACCAGAAGAAAGAAGAGCTCTTGCAAAGAAGTAAGTGTTAAGTTTGTTATTGTACGTATGTTTACATTCACTCACTTTTAGGGTAATGCATTGAGTAGAAAATAAGCTACTTCAGTCTATTCTCTTGCATTTATTCCAAATAAAACAAGTTTGATGCCTTGTACGTGTAGTGGCTTTTTTCTCCGAATGTTGTGCAAACTTGGAACTTGAAGTCAAACAAAATATTTTGAGAGCGCTCCGTTCCTTCCAGCATTGTGTGGTCATATTAGAGGTTTGTCTGAAATTCAGACTTGGAGATGTAATTAACAGATTATGATACAATACTAATTGCAGCATGGAGAGAAAGTAGGTATTGTGGAATAGATAGTAAGTGGGGGAGAAAACAACCAAAATAATGATGTATAATTGTCTTTAAGTAATAATGAAATTATTTTGAAATTCTGAAGCAACTTCTTCTAAATGATCTTTAGGAAATTAACATAAGATTAGGTTTGTGACTACGATGAAATAATGAGCTTAGTGGACAAAAGGAAGGCAGTGGTTGTTGTTCATAAGGACTTCAGCAAGGCTTTTGGTGTCCTTTCCCTTATCCTCAGTCATGCAGTACAGCTTAGGTAGGTGGGGACAGTGAGGTGGATTAAGCTGAGCTGCCTGGCTCAAAGGATTGTGATAAGCAACACAAAATCCAGCTGCAGGCTGGTCACTGTTGGTGTATTCCTGGTGTCAGTACTGGGGTCAGTGTTATTAATGACCTGGATACTGGGACAGGGTGCACCCTCAGCAAGTTTGCTGGTGATACAAAAGTGGGAGGAGGCTGATACACCAGCAAGTTGTGCTGCCATCCAGAGGAGCCTCAGTGAGCTGGAGCAATGTCAGAGAACAGTCCTGCCCCTGGAGAGGAATAACACCAGCGGACTGGAAGGGAGCTTAGAAGGGAGGATTCTGGTGGTCGCCAAGCTGATCATGAGGCAGCAGTGTACCCTTGCAGCAGAGAAGGCTGATGGTGTCCTGGGTTGCATGAGGAGGAGCATTGCCAGCAGGTCAGGGGAAGTGATCCTGCTTCAGTACTCAGCACTGGTGAGATGTCAGGAGTGCTGGGTTCAGGTGGGGCTGTGACCAGGTCAGAGTATGAGAAAGATAAGATGTCCTGGAGCAAATTCAGTGCAGTGCCACAATGGTGATTGAGGGGCTGGAACATGTTTCCTACATGGAGATGGTAAAAGAGCTGGGACTGTTCAGCCTGGAGAAGAGAAGGTTTAGGGGATCGTATCCGTATGTATGATTATCTGAAAGGAAGTTGTAAAAAAGGTAGAGCCAGGCTCTTTTCAGTGGCATTCAGTAACAGGAGTGAGTCAGTGGGGTGGGTTGGTCTTGATACTGTGCTGTCATGTCTCTGTGTTTCCTCACTGGCCTGGAGAGCCACCTGCAGTGTGCCCTGTAGAGACATGATGTGGGAAGGTAATGTTCTCCAAGAAGCTGAAATTCTTGGATTGGCGGTGGAAGCATTTGTAATAATAGTTAAATCTTTATCATTTATAATTTTTATTTGATGCAGATACAAGTATTTTAATTGTAATAAATTATTAATAAAGGATAAATAATAGTGATATTTAAGTCACTTGTTAATACCTCCCTAAATGACATGAGAGAATTTGTGTTAGTAGTATAGATAATTCTCAACATATTTTTTCAAGATAGTGTGATTTGAGGCAGAGGGAAGTACTTCTAAGCTACTGGCCTTGCCACCACTTGTCTTTCTGTGGATTGTTCTGCAAATAGTTTATTTAAACAAGCACACAGGAACACTGGGAACATACTATTCTGAGCTATGTCATTTGTGGGCAGGTCACAAGACTTCTGTTGTGAAATGTGTGGCACATCTATGAAGACAGCCCTCTTACCACTGACATCTGGAAGTGTGTCAAGCCAGGCAGACAAGGAGGCTAAAGAACTTGCCAGACAAATTAGTTTCAAGGTAAAGTCACTGTTTAAATGTCTATCTCTCTTGCATAGAATTAGGAAAAAAAATACTGAGGAAAAATTTGTAAATCACAGAAACATTCATAATTTCATAAAACCTTCATCAAGTGCTGTGTGGAAGCCTGTTCTCTCCGTATAGTCTAAAGAAAAAAATAAGAATCAACTCTTGAAATTTGCCAGTTAATAAGTTGTGCATCTCAAGCATTGATTGATTTGTTTTAATTTTAGTGGTGACCACGGTGGTAAAAACTGCCTATGTTGCTTTTACTTCCACATTTTCAGACACTAGTAACTTGATTAAATTCTCAGAATTAATCTTATCATAGAAGTGTGAGGAAAGTTTGGGCAAAGCTAACCTAAATTTTTTACCTTTGTGATTTTTTTTCCTTTTGGCTTATGGAAGGAATAAAACATATTACTACCGAAAAACAGTTGCAAATTCTTTTGAACTACTCTGCTACTATCTGAAGATACTGAAAGTTGAACTCGGGTATGGAAGTTGCTGTGACCAAAAAATGTGTTCTCTAGCTTGTGTTTCAGTGAAAGCAAGGTTTGTTTAGAAAAATACATTCCTTAGAGAATTGCATGTCTTGCATGCACAGTGTTGTTTTTCACTGGGTTTTCCACTAAACTCTTAAATCAGCCATTAAGGAAGACTACTGTGCATGAGGGCAGGGAACTACATATTATGACAATGTGGCATTAATGCAGATCACACCCTCACTAAGGTCAGGGCTGTCAATTTGTCCCCTTTTATCACCCATGTTCTTCTAATAGTGTCCTAAATGCTGCTTCTTACTTTTTTTGTGTGTGCCATGAAAGTGAAGATTGTCGTCTTCTGAGCATTCCTGCCAGTTTTGCAGGACGTGCACATTCCTGTGCCATAACACTTATGATAAAAACATTTCCAAACATTTTACAAAGATGAGAAAAACAGGAGCAGAGTTTTAAAGCTGAGCTACTTGGAGAAACAATGGATTGCCTTTTCCTGGCTTCTTTGCTATATATGTGTGTTTAAAATTGTAGGATTCATTTTTACTTAAGAACTGCTAATCTTCATCAAAGAAATTCTAGAAATATCAGAGTTTTGTTTTGTTTGGCTTTTTCTTTTGTGAGAAAGAATTCATAACTTACATTTAATATCTTTTTCAGTTTTAAAATTAAAGGCTTAGAGATATCAGTCATTAAAAAATATAGGTGATTTCCATGTATCTATATGCTTGACACCACCTCCTAAGAACAGGGATGCCAGGGAGAAAAATGAACAAAAATCTTAGGTTTCTACAGCGTTTTACCATCCATTGTGGTTTGTTTTTTTTTTTAATAAATAAGGTAAATCAGTTCTGTCCTCTGGTTGCACCTTTCTTCCCTTCTCAAATCAAGTTTTAGGGGTTGGGGTTTTTTAAGCTTCCTGCTTCTCTGCTTTCCTTGACTTTCTTAACTCTTTGTTGTTAGGCGAAGGCGTTCAATTGATGTGTTTGTAATAAACTAATAGTATGAATTACTAGCAGAAAATAAGTTTTTAATCATTTGGATAGATTTCAATTTATGGGGTAATCAGATTGCTGATTGAGTGTATAATTTGAGAGAGTCTCTCTGCTAGCAAACATACTAGCAATGTCTGCATTAGTTTCATCCTTAAATAAGAGGTTTCCTAACAATGTGTAGATGGTCCCAGATCCAGGGGCTGTGTTTCTAACCAGCTTTAAACAAGATGGTAACTTTTTAAAAAGTGGTATTGAGATAGGAATATGAAATTCAGGAGGGGGAAAAAACCCCAACACGTCTTCTCATTGTGGTTTTCCTGCTTCTGAGAGCATCCACCTTTGTTCCTGTCTGTTTTAGTAGTAAATTATGTTTTGTGTCAGTTTTATGTTGACTTCCAAATACTTTTCTGCATTTTAGGTGTTATATAACAGAAATTCCATTTTGCTTAAAAAAAGGAAAAAGAAAAGAAATTACTAATAGCGTATGTATCACTGTATGGTTTACCTTCATGTTGCCATCACAAGGCATATTTTAAAATTAATATTAGTAATTAGTAAAATTAATTCTCTGCTCATCCTCATTATTATGTTTAAATGTGTTGATTATCTTTTGAATATTAGTCTGACTTCAGTCTAGATACTAGACTTACTACTTCCATAAACTAAAGTAAATCAAATGCACATTTGGTGCTGCTTTATAGAGATTAACAGTGAAGATAAAATAAGCTCATCTTGAAAGAAGCAAGAGTATGAAAATCAATACTCACAGGTTCCAGGGAACTTACAATTGGATATAGGAAAGAAAGATTCACCCCCAGTGTTGTCAAATGCTGGAGCAGACTACCCAGGGAGAGACTCTAGACCCCCCAGCTTTGGAGATGCTCAAAACTTGTCTGGACATGACTCCAGAGAGAGTTGGACCAGGGACATCTAGAGTTCCATTCCAGTCTAAATGTTTAATAATTCTGTGTTGCTTTGTTGATGACCCATATTTGAATCATAACTTTTCCTGTTTAATATTACAGTTCATAATAGTCAAGTGCAAAGAGAAAGCAGTGTTCTTAGCAGATTCTAAGTTTTCAAATGGTAAATCCATCTCCAGATTGTTTTGGTGCCGTATTTTTTGGATTCTCTCGAGGTAATACATATAAAGACAGAGAATTTTATTTCCTCACACTAAATAGTATCATGAAAGAATATTATACTGTGACTTTATCAGTTTGTTATCACCATAACTGGCTGTGTTCTAATACACCGTTTGTATTTCTTGCTACTACCACCACCACTACTTATGTCTGCATTTGAAGACGGTCACTAGATTTGAAGTTGTCATCTTTGTAATAAATTGGGATCTAGACACATGACTTGGGAGCTGACTTGCTTACTGATAAAAATTGATCTGGTCATGACTTCTTTTTTTTTGACATGTAAATTTTAGAAGTATTTCAGCATTATCATGGTATGTCCTTTTCCATTCCCAAGAGATTATTGCTGGCATATATATACTGGGGTTTGTGTTCTTCTACATGTCCCTATTGATCTCTTGTCTCAGATTTCCTAAGCATGAAACCTAAATTCTGGGAAGTAATGCATAGTAGACATTTTGTAAATGTATATGAAAGCAGTATTACAAGACTTTTTTTTTTTTTTTTTTTTACTCTGTGCTGAAATTTAAATACTGGACACTGGTATGCATATACTACTCAGTGTAGTGTCATGCATGTATGCCCATTCTGTCTGTGAGGCAACTTTGGTACTGAAACCAGTATAGCCAGATTACACTGGCACTCACAAGAGGCTCCTTAGTCCTATGGGGGAACAAGCTGTGCTCCTTCACTTCTATGAACAGTAGGCCAGCATTGTCTTAAGGACATGTAAAACAACAGTTTTAAAAACTGTGTTATTCTGGCATAATGTCCCGGATCGTCTAAAGAATTTTATATTTTGCTCTCTACATCTGTGCTTTTTTTGAATGTTATATTTGTTATGTGCAAGCAAAATTTTTTAAACCGTTGTTTGCACACTTGCAGTCTTATTTTTAAAGAATGAAAATTTCTTAAACTTGTTGCTGTGTCATTATTGAAATGCAACTGGTGCACCTGATTATTACATTTTGGTAAGCCTCATATTCTCTACAATAAAATATACATTACAAAATAAGCCAAATCGTTTTTGAGCAATTTTGATCTTGTCTGTGAAGTGTACATGTGTGTTTCTTATAGGCAGAGGTCAATTCATCCAGGAGGTCTGATGCTGGACCCTCAAACACATCAGGACTGAACCACTCTGCTGCTTCACGTGAGCCCCAGCAGGATGGTGCAGCTAGAGCATTCCCAGAGCCAACAAGTGCAACGGTATGGTCCATCTTTCAGCCTTATTCAGTCTGAACATGAAATTGGTCCTCTTAAGCTGATTGGAGTCCTGATTAAAGTATGTAGTTCACATATTTATTCTGGAACTCCTGCATACTTTTATATAAAATCTATTAGCAAATAGTATGCTGAATCATTTTTAGAAATAGCAACCTCTGCTTCCACTTTCTTCTCTTAAAACAAGAAATAATGTTATTTTAGCAGTTCTTCTTCCCAGTGTTTCCTTTAATTACATTCATTAAGTGTTCATTAAAACTTTATGGTGTCTGAAGCACTACAATTTACCATCTGCATAATACAGCACAGGTTTTTCTACGGAATTCTTAGCCAGAGGCAAAAAATATTTCAGTGATAACCTCTAGCTTTTAAATATTAATCAATACTATGTTCTTGGTTTATAGCCTCTTAAGTAAGTCTAAAATATTCTTACCATTTGAAGTATGACACTTATGTTTTAATACTGCTAGGTGTAGGGCTTACATAAAGGTTTTGGAAGTGACTGAGGTCTGGTGATGGGCCAAGGCAGCTGCTGCGAATGTAATCTAAATTCACTGATAAATTGCAGGCAAATCCCAGCTAAGCTGCCTTTTTTAGAGAGGATGGGGCTGCAGACTGGTTAAAAAACCTACAAAATGTCCAATGACATCTGTTGTGTGTTTGCAACAAATTTTCAAGCTATGTAGAAACATAAACATGCTAATAACATACTTTTTCCCCCCACAGTAAGGGTTTTTCCAGATTGTTCAGGATTTAATAAACCATTTCATTATATTCTTCTTATTACAAATCCTGGCTAATATAGTAGAAAGAGCTGGCACACCAAGGCATTACTGGCATTTTCTTGAGGAGAGAGACTTTTCAAAATTATTCACATTTTTAAGAAAACTGGTTTTTATCAATTATACTGATTTAATAATTAATGATTAATTTAATTTTCAGTAGATCAGTCCTATGGGAAATGAGACCCTTAAACATATAAACATATAAATGTATGTAGAAATATTCATGTATGTGATTAACTGTAAATGATAAGTGGGTTCATATATCATCATGATAAGTGGGAATTGAACTAATATTCAAGATTGTTAGTTTTAGTTTGAACCAACACGTGTGTTTCTGAGCTGTCACATTCTGAGCATTAGGAATTATCTGGAGCCATTCAGTAGCGGAAAATAGCCACACAGTGGAAGAAAGAAATGTGTAACAGGAAAGACTATTTTAAGGAATTTCAGCTTGCTATTTTTGTGTTCTTATTCATGTGAAAGGTAATAGAAATCTTTTCAAAGTAGGGCACTCTGGGCCTTGATCTGCTTAGGGGTGTGAAAGAGAACCCATGCAAACCTCAGATCTTTTCTACTCAGTTGGATTTCTTGCATGTGTAAAATCTGTTTACTGAGTTCTTGTTGTGTAAAGACCTAATTCTGCCTTATTGTGTTAGGTGTGGGCAGCACCAAAACATACTATTCTTTCTTTGTGGATAAAATGTTTGCCATTTACTCTACAAATGTGTACTTAATTAAAAGCTATTGTAGAAAATTTGCTGGGTTTACTCTCTTCAAGAGTAAAAAGGAGAGAGGTAGGGCCAAGGCTGAATTCTTGTATTAACTTGTGTAATTCCTTCTGATATAGTAGATTAATGTGTCTCACTCTGAAGCCATGGAACCTTTTGTCTTTCTAGATAATACAGAGGTGAATACTAGAAGTAATCATACAGAAAAAATGGAGTGTTGCCTTTCTTCTGCCCTAGAACAGTTGGAACCAGTCTTCATTAAAGACACAATGGTAAATAGGTGCTCAGGAAAGGGTCACCTCTAGGTGAAGATGAAGGAATCTTCCGTGGACTGTGTTTTACTATGGGACTGCTTTATGGTCGAGTTTGTTCTTTCCAGCAACAGTTCTCCGTTCCACAATTTTTTTACCATTAAGTTGCTTGAAAGGCCAGAGATTTTTGAAAGGTGTTAATGGCAAGATATTTGTGTGCACAGTAATGTCCTTTCTGGGACAGGGCTAACTTAATTATTGTGTGAAGAGCATTCTGAAATGGGTCTCTGGCATGGCATCACTTTGTACCCATCTCTTTGTTCCACGTGGGGCCTTATTCCTGAAGAGAGAATTTTTCATTCCATCAGAAAAAGAGATATTTTTAATTAGCTCTCCCTTCTGTCATCTTTCACCTAGGAAAATAATTATAACCTCACTGACTAAAGAAGGACCAAGTCTTACAGTATTTCCATTTAAGCATATGTTTTTCAGACTTCAAAACTCAGTTTGAAACTGTTGTTTATGTTTTGGCTGTCATTGTGTTACTCAGTACTTCAGTCTTACAGATTCTTGCCCTTTGAAAATACTGTGTAATTGCTGCATGGATGTGTTTGTCTGTGCTGTGGGAGAGGTGCACTCAGAGCTCTTGACTTTCAGGCTTTCCCTGTATGACCACATCTTCCAGGTCACTTCCCTTCCTCCCCACCTTCTCTTGTCTTTTTGCCAGACCAGCAGTGGTTGTTCCCATTCACTGTCCTGTTAGTAATCACTGGAGTAGGCAACACTGGTGCAGGTGTTGCACATTGGCTGTTAAGTTTTATGTACCTGTATTATTGGAGAGCGCTCATCCAGCCTTTAAACAGCTGATCTTTGAAGGAAGAAGAAGGAGGGGAGGGGGTTGATTCTCATGCCAGTCAGACATGATTCCCAAGGGAACCTGTCACAATATCATGGAGGTTTGCCAGATGCAAGGCAACGAGTACAACAGCATGAGAACAAGGAAAGGAGCAATGCTGCTCTGGAAAGTTCTGCCACAGCAACTTCTAGAAAAGGATACAGAGCTACAGAGAACAGTCTTCAGCATTAGTGAAACTAAAACCATAGGCTACCTAAGGCATTATGCAGCATAGTACTTCTGAGGAGTCTGAACCCAGTGCAGAGAACACCTCTGACTAGGCTGCTTCTGACAGTACTTTTTTTTTATTATTTGTAGTAGCTGTTGGTGTCTACTCAGGGCAAAGTAATGGTACATCATTCTTGTTTGACTGTTCAAAGTGCAAGCAAGGTACTGCTGCTGAAAGTTGGCTTGATAAAAGTAATTGCCCTTAGCATTAAGGTGAGATCCTTCCACATCTGAGCAAAACAATGTTTTTGAAGGAATATATTATCGATACTCAGGTGGGACTAGGGTCCAGTGGCTACCTAAATTTTGGTACCAAAACTCTGATCACAGTGGGACTCATTAGTGGAGGCTGGAGAGCAGTGCAGTTTACTCAGCAGCAGAAGCTGGTAGGCTGCATTTCTCTCTTCCCCCCTGATTGCACAGACTAAATCTGTGTGGATTATGGGTGTCTGAACTCCCACCAAATCTGTAGCAATACATTTGGTGTATTGATATGGAGTGATGTCCCACCTTGGGTCTTACAGCTAAAGAATAAAGTTGGTGCTTGATGAGCTTTATTAAGTAACAAGGTAAAAACTGTACTTGGGCTGTTTTCTGTTAACCTGGGAATACATTAAGCTTCAGTACAACTGTTATTAAATAATATCCTATAGTAGTGACCTGCACTGATAATAGTGGCTGGATGAAGCATTGTGAGGGGTGATAAAATAAACAGTGTAACTGAAGCCAGCTACGCTTGAACTGATGAAGGAGATTTCTGTCAGAAAATGAGGCTGTGTTCTGATGCATGAAATTTATAAAAGCCCTTACCTTTAATCATAAGTTCTGAATGATATATTGGTAAAAAATGTTTCCCTTTATCTTTAAGTGATGTCGTAGTTCTGTAATACTACAGCAACCATTTAAAATGTCTTGACAATTGAGAGTACTTGGCCCAACTTTGAGTCATTAAAAAATAGCCCTTTTTTATATTAGCCATTAAGCCATGCTGTGTCAAACTTCGGCGTTTCTTCAGTTGGAAGTTGTACAGACAAACAAGTATTTCACCTATCCTGATTTCTGCATCTCTCCCCAGACCATTAGTATGAGTGAAAGAGGCTTCAGTAACCCAGAGGGTTTATATGGTTCTGAGTTCCTGAGTTTGCTGTATTTTTAAAACATCCCTTCCTAAGATGATTATTTAATCCTTCTAGTATTCTGATAAAATTTTTTAAAATAATGGCCTGGAGATATAAAGGATGCAATGAATTTTACCATTTTTCAGTAGACTGAACATGATATAAATTTCCTTACTTGCGTTTTTTTAAACAAGTTTTTGTTAGTTCTAATATAAGTATATTTTACTGAAATAGCTCATTCATCAAATAATTGTTCAGATGTCCTTGCAACAAAGTTTTCTATCAGTCCTAACAATTTCAGAAGCTTCAGAAATACTATGGCACGTAGTAATATAAATACTATGTAATAATGTGACATCTCTGTATTAAATGTCTGTAAAGATCAGATGTGAAAGGTGGCTATAATGTAACTATTATTGAATATTTCTATTTTTAGAAAATAGAAATATTCAATAATATTTCTATTCTCCATTATTTGGCTGAAACAATGGAAATTGTGTCATGTGAGGTGTTGTGTTAGTCTAAAAATCTTGTAATGTTTGCTTACAAAGAGTTTAAAGACTTGCCATTAAGTTGAAGACAAGATGATTGTGATTTTTTTTTTTAAATAGTGCATCCCATCTGCCATTTTTGTGAGTCTTAACAATTAAGTCTTCAAACAAATAAATCTATCTATCTATCTACCCCTAATATTTAAGATACTGTAGCACCTGGACCCAAATTTATATTGGGTCACGATCACTCCTTTCTTAGCTTTCTTCTGCACATCTGGTAATAGTTGGCCATTGATTATGTTGGGAATCCCAAGGTGGTGCATTAGCTGAGCTTTGGGTGAAGCCTTTGGCCTGGTGCTGGCCCAGTCCATCTATAATGTCCTCAGAAAAATAATTTAAAGTTGTGAAATTGTCAGTGAGATTTCTCTTGAATCACAGATCTGTTCATGTCAGTGTATGACAATTTGTTCTATTGAGAACAGGGCCTTTCTGTTTTATTTTTAAATTTAAGTTTTGCAGCATTGAGAAGATGTGTGTGACAGCCAGTGCTAGTTACTTTTGTTAGTAAGATGATTAGGAATATTTCTAGATGTTTTTATATCTTTAAAAACTGTTTGAAGAAGAAAAACATTGCTTACTGAATTGGTAGTTCTTGTGTCCTGAATTCACTTCTCTCCCTCTCACCTTCTGGATGATGGGAATGTAGATGAATCTAGGAACTTCATTTTTCAAAGACTTGGCTTCCCCAAGTCTTTATTTTACTTGGCATGTGGAGCTTTCAAGTGAGAAGCAGAATTATTTTCTTCTGCAGTGTACTGGAAATCATGACAGGCTGCTTGTGGTATTCTTGGCTGTCTCTGCTGATAAAATCTATCTTGTAACAACATTTTTCTTTGAAGCTACCCAAGCTGCTTCGCTTATTTAGGCAAGATGCCTGTGTAAACAGGCAAGTTGTCAAATGTGGCGAGTAATTACATCAGTACTTCCTTGCCAGTGATAAACAGTGGGAAATACTAATGATGAGGATGTAGGAATGAAAGGCCTCTTCTCTGGGCGAGACAAATCACCAACTAGGTGAAAATTCTGAATTCTTTCTCCACACAGAAGAGTCACAAGACCAAGCGCTGTTCACTGTGTTGTGGATTGTCAAACCTGATAGGCAGTTGAGGGCATTCCCTATTCGGTCATGTGGAAAGGTTTTCTTTTATGGATATAGTAGGTGGCTGAAGCGGTGCTTAAGGTTATGGATGTTGTGTCCTTTAAAAGGCTGTGGAAACAAATCTAAAATGTCCAGAATTCTGGTTTTACCTGCTGTAATGATAATCTTTTAGAAGGAAAGGGGGAGAAAGCTAACTCTGGAAAATAGCTACAAATTGCTTTAAGTAGGAATACCAGAAAACCTTATTTTCTGAGGACTGAAAATAAGATTTAAAAATTTTAAAAACCTGCAATTTTTTCTCATAGCTTCTTTTTCTTTTAAACACTTCTAAATTGAACCTTGTCAAAATGCTTATTTCTAATGACGGTTCTGTATCACTATTTTTCATATTAAACGTTGGAAGTTTGAGCTTTTTAGTATTGCAAGCAGGATTAGTCTGGTGGAAGATCAGATGTCATATTCCCTAGTTCATAAGATTGAAACTTGTTTTCTTCAGCATAAAATTCTCACGAGCAGAACATCATTTGCCAAAGTGTATTTTTTAGTGCTTGTAATGTCAGACCGAGTTTGAGCAGTAGAGGGCAGTAGGTAAGTGCCTGCACACGTGCTGTGCTCGGGAACTCCTGCTGGAATAAGGTAGGTAGGTGGTTTGTGGTTAGGATTTTCGTTTTGTTTTTTCAGTGGTGGTGGTGATGATGAGAACAGACTTCTGGACCCAGCTGTCCACAGGAAGCACTGCAGCATTGCTTAATTACAGTTCTTGGACTTCATCCTTCTTTTGGCTTCCCCATCTTGTTTCCCCTTCAATATAGGTGACATTGCAAATCCTCAGAGATAGAATTATCCAGAGGATTATTAAAGATTTCTTGAGCAGCAAAGAGTTAAAACAAATCCTAGACAAAGGTATTTGAAATCTCTAACACACAAAATACAGTTTGACAGACTTCCTTCAGCCTTCTCTTGTGTATAGAACTGCTGATTTTCATCTTGAAATATACTTCTAGTCAGGATACTGTATGGACAAAACCAACCAGCTATAGCAATCCTGTAGTTATTGGTGACATGTATTAAAAGTTATCTGAAGAGCACATTTTAGTCCTTATGATTTTATCTCTTGCTAATCTTAAGTGCTGTGTTGTCTGACAACTCTCAACATTTCTTTTTCAGTCTGAAACTCAGAATAGCAGTGCAGTGGCTGGCCAGGAGCGTAGTCCAGCCGTGTCCAGCAGCAGCACCTCGATGAGTCCTCGGCAGCGCCGTGCGCAGCAGCAGAGCCAGAGGCGGGCCCCAACCTCGGCCGACTTTAACCGGGCACAGCAGCCCAGAGTCAACACGAACCACACGGGGTCAACTGTGCTCATTGTCCTGCTGACCTTCGCGCTGGCAGCTCTCATATTCCGTAGAATATGCTTGGCTAACGAGTACGTGTTCGAGTTATAAGGTTGTTTGTCCTAACAGCAGTGACCTGAATGCTTCACTGAACATTCTGTATTGGCTATGACATGAGAACTGTTTACAAAGGTTACTTTTTGTATTTACGCTTCAATCTTTACGAATGTTAATGTACCTACAGATACATTACTTGTAGGAAAAGCAAAGTTGGACGTGTAAGCTATGAGTTTTAATTGAGTGCCCACTAGATACTTGGAGAAACAGTGCAGCGGAATAGTAAAATTAAGGCATGTGGGATGGGACTAAATTTGAGTAATTTATGAACTAGTAAAAGACAATTTTTAAAAAATGGTTGATTAAATTTTTTATGGGGCATAAATGCTCATGTAAGTACCCCATCTAAGTCAGTATAAGATTTGACATTGGAGAGGGGATTATAAAATGAAACACTGCTATGTGTTTGTGTCTGGTGAGCTCCTAATTTAGAGGGAATACTGTTTTGTAACCACTTTTATTTGCCATGACACATTTCCAGAGGAGAAACACATACAGATTGGTTGTGATGCTGCTCTGTGTGTGTGGAAGGGGGAAAGGATTGTGGGAGGAAAGTAGGTGCCAGAAAGCTACTTGCATTATTTTGATTTTTATTTTTTGGAAGAAAGATTGGGTAATCTTTTGAAAGATTTGAATGTCCTCTTCTAGTACTTTCAACTGTATATCTTGTTTTTAAAATTTGAAGATTATGCAAAACATGTCTATTCTTGCAATAGTTATAAATATGTAATATAATTATCTACCCAGAGCTGTTGTCTTTTAATTATACCAGAAATATACATAATGTGTTGAATCGAATGTTTCGTATGCGGTTTTATTTACTAAAGAAAATTTAAACCTTATTATACTTAAATTCTCATATATATGAACATGCTTAACAGAAGTATTTATTACAATCCTGCTAGTAATAAAGTTTCAAGCCAGTCTTTGGATATGTTTCAAGTATCACATGGCAGTTTGTTTCTTGTTTGTCTGAGGGTTTTTTTGGTGGTTGGGTTTTTGTAAGGGGGTTTCTTTTGGTTGGTTTGTTGGGTTTTTTTTTCTTTGTTTTTTTCAGGGGTTTTTCAATGTTTTTTTTTTTTTTTTTTCCTTGTTTTTTTTTTTTAATCTAAAATCAATATTTTGGACCCAGAGATTTACTTATTATAAGTACCTGGTAATATTAATGAATACTGTGAAAAGGCATATACAAGCAGTAGACCTACAGTTGTTAGGGTTTTGAAAAGTTTTGTCTTTGACTGTTTAAATACTGAAATAGAAGAAAGAGGGATAGTTTTCCTCTTATATTATTGTTCAAATTACTGTTCAGCATGTTTATTTCAAAGACAAGGAAATTTAACTAGCTTTCATTTTGTTGCTGTCAAACATAATAGCACTGTCTTAAGTAGATTCTCATCCTGTTTTTCAGCAAGTATTTATCAAGCTACCTAGAGCTTTCCTAAATTTTGTCAACTATAGTATATATTCCTGTTTTGCAACATTAAAGTAGCTATAACAACTTCAAAAATAAGGAAAACCCATTTTGTGTCTAAGGGAGTTGTGTAAATTTAGAAAACCCTCAAAATCTGAGTCATTCGGTGTTTCTCCGTATTGTTGATAATCTTGTTTGCAGGTATAATGGAAAAAAGGTGAAAAAATAACTTTTGTAAGAAGTTCAGACCAAAAAAAAGTATGTATTTTTTCAGCAGTTAGACTTTCTTGCTGCAGACCACTTTGATGTCAACGTGTTAACATATATATTAACATATTTTTACCTAATTTGTCTATTTCACTAGAAATTAAATAAAAACAAGCAAAAACCAATACACAAATTCCCCCCCAAAAAATCCCACACCAAAACCCTAAAAAACCTGTACAGATCCCGTAGCCTCTAAAATAGAAGCACTGTGTTTCCTTGTTGGTGTGGTGCTTGAATCTCCGTTCAAGTGCTGCAAGCGTGGGCTCACAGAAGAGAGTTCTGGAAGAGCTCTGACCCACAAGACCGTTCTGCTGGGTTTTGAGTCACTTGCTCCTCTGGAGTCTTTGCTCTGAATGTGCTTTTCTTGTCCTGCAGAATCCCTGCTGTGCCAAGCAGACTTCTGCCCCTGTACGAGTACCATGCACGCACAGAGAGGCCAAATCACCATTGCCCTGTGACTGGGCTGTGAGGAAATAAGTCTTGAATGGATTTTGGAAACAGCCTTGTCATTGTGATTGAAGAAATAGCTGCTTTTAATTTTAGTTTCGATCTCCTTTGATAAGATGCCTGACTATGCAAACGCCTTTTGGAAAAAAAAAATTAATGATGACTTGGTTTATGTAAAGGCAATTGCATGTATAGATTGGGAGTTGCTGTTTTAATTTTCCTTTTCAGTTAACAGTAAACAAAGTCAGCTTTTTCAGAGGAAATAGTTCGTATTCTGTCTTCAACAACATGAAGTGTCAGACAGAAAATAAAGCCTCAACTGCCCTAAATCCATTAAAATACGTACATTTTACAATGAGATACACGTCTGAAATGTGGCACAGGCAGTTACCAGTTGAAAAATTGCCGTACAGAGGATCAAAAACTGTAGAAAACCTAATGAAAAGGGACACAGCCTGGTTTTACAGTCTGGCAGGAGGATAGCACTGAGATTAGGGGATTGAGCAAAAAGCCGGCGCGCAGAATTGCGGGTTTTTATATAATGGCTTTAGTAAGTATCCTTTAGGACCCAGTGGCAATGTTCAGCGAGGCAAACTTGGTGAGTAATGGCCAATCATTAAGCGGTGGTGAGGGAAAAGCGCTGAGTGCGAAGCCGCTGGGAGCCTGTCGAATGCATCACGCCGGGAACGCAGCGTTTGTGCCACTGATCGCCGGGCAACGCCAGAGTCACAGCTGATTCAATGTTCAAGCCCGGGGGGACTTGTACTACAGGAGGTCACTGGAGTGCAGTGCCCGGCTCCCATTTCCAGCAAGATGCCTTATTTCACAAAACTCCTTTTATTAATCTTCTGCTTAGTTCTTCTTGTGGAAAGCAGAAAGCACAGGAGGAGGAGGTGGACAAGCCAGCTGGATGTGCAGAGGGCAAGGTAAGGGTTACTAAACCATGTATGTACGTTTTCCTGCAGTGTTACAAATACATCACTACAGCGATATAAAAATCTACTCTGTCAACGTCTTCATGTGTATTGTGTGTGCAAACAGCTTTACAGATAATGTTTTTATAACAGCCTCTGGTAGTATAATCAGTTTTATGTGTAAGTGGACAATTCTATGGCTAATCTTTATTAACTGTGAGTGAGGCAGGTTTTGCAGAGAAGTTGACTACTTCGGCATGGATTGTGATAGAATTATTCTTAGCCATACGTGCAAATTTCTGAGGGAATTCAGAGGAGTTGCAGTTAACAGAGGTGGTCAAATGTGCATGCTGTTTAATGTTTTGGGGCAGATTATTCACCTGCTTGCTGCAGTGTCTGTTATATTTATGTTTATTTGGAATTGCCCATTATGCTCTGACAATTTGAGGTGGGGATGTTGGTTAGCACACATTGTGGTAATTGATAACAAGTTAAACCCTGGAAGTTAGCCAGGGATTGTAAAATTAAAAATATTTTTGAAGAAATACATGGAAGCTTAAAAGAATGTATTTTAAAGTTAAGTGAAAGCACAAGAGTGAGTTAAAGGTCTTGGTAGAGTTTATTAGATTTACCGCTGCTGAGATTTGTCTAGAGGTTTACATTAGAAAAGATAATCTTCCAAACCTGCCAGACAGTCCAAAGTATGTTATCCTTTTTTGTGGTTATGTCATCCAGTGGCAGTTACATCTTACAAGACTATTCATTGTTTGAAGGGCTCAAAAAAAAATTGGGTTAATCCAACTTATTAAATGGTTTCACTATGGCTGTAAACTTTCAAATTTTCATTTATTTTTGTGGACTTCTTGGTTTATCACTCAACACTTTCATAGGGAGTGTTGTTACTTGAATGTTTTGAAAAGAAATGTGATGTAATTGGAAGCAAAGAAAACAAAATATGCTATCAGATTTACACTGCTTATTAAAAAAATACAGTGGCATATGCTTTTAGTGACGTAAATGTTAAAAAGCTGAAACAGCCAGGGCCTGATCCTGAAATCCTATAGTCAGCTGAAGTTTTACCACTGATGTTCACAGAATCTCAATTATTGAATGAGATCTTTCATTGAACTCTGAAAATATTCCAAAATATATATTCTGAGGAATGTGGGGGATTGAACAGTAGCAATTCCTTTCAAACCTTTCTGTGTAGTAAAGATCAAGTGCTTTGAAGTAATAAAATAGTGTAGATCCTTCTTTAAATATCAATTTGCCCTGAAGTAGAGCTATTCCCCACTTTAAAAGTTTTGTACTTTGTTTGAACTTGGAGAAAAGTTCTATAGTGCTGATATATTCATGAGTTGTAACAGGGTGGAAGTCAAAGCACTGCTAAAATTATTTTTATAAATACACTTTAAAGTATAACTATTTAGTATTCTGTGGTGTAATGATTTAAATGAACAATTTTCCATCTAGGGAGAATCTGAGAAGATATATGCCAGATATATTTATATATACACACACACACATAAAATTCCTATGCAATGTAGTTATTTAAAGTTTTATAAAATCAGGTTTTAGGGATTGTCAAATGAGAATGACATTTTAAATGCAGAGAATTCTGCAATGTTGCAACAAAAAGAAGTGTATGGAGCAGTGTCATTAATATTTTAATTTTTGTATTCAATTATATTTCAATTTTTATATTTCAATATTCAGTTACCTTTCTTCTAAATTTCATATTCATTATCAATTACATAGAAAAAATTTAGTTGTCCCTAAAACAACAATGCATAGCGGACTGTTCTAGTAAAAGGAAACTAAAACTAGTTCTTAGACTGTTTTCCTAATCATGTAATAGAAATTAAAATAATGATATTTTAAACAGTTTAATCACATTTTCTGTTTAGTATTTCTCTTGCTGACTTACCATGAGAAACAGAGTAAATTTTACAGTAAAATTTTCTGATTAAAGAAAATTTATTCCTATATTTGGGAATTTACAGCTGATAAATTTGATATTTTGTATCCACTAAGGTAATAAATAAGCCTTATCTAAAGATCTTTATACTGACTTCAAGAATACAGCTTGGGTTGTGCAGGTGCAGAACTCCTTCAGTGCTGTAGTTTCTTACTTGGACATTGCACAGAGGTTCCTGTGGTGCAGAGGTCCTTCCCCATGGAGCTCTGGGTACTCTAGGTGGCCGGTCCTGTGGGTTCTGGGACAGCTCTCTGCCACCGTTCTGTGGAGAAGTTGTTGAGCATGTGCATAAGTGGGGAAGGGACATGGGGAAAGTCAGGTTAGGAAGCCAAATTAAGAGTTGCCAGGTTAAGGGTTACCTGTGCATCCTTAATTACTCCTGGTTGTTTGTGTTAATACTTTGTAACACATTATATTTTTCCATGAGCGTTGCCTCGCTCAGCATGCTGAATGGATAATCCTTGCTTGATCAGAAACTGCTTTGCATTTAATTTTCTCTTACTCCTGCATCCCCCCTCACTGATAACACATCTCTCCTCCTACATATTGAGGTACAACATAAAGAAACCACTGCCTGTGTGCATCACTGCCCTGACTGTTGCCCGAGACTGGAGAGCCCAGGCTTTGCATAAGAGATTGGTGTGTGCACATCAAGTAGCAGCTCCTGGCTTTCTACTTTGATAGTAGTTTTTCACATTTTCCATGGTGAACAGTCGCTGCCACTTATGTTGAGAAACTGAAGGATATCAATGGTAGTTGTTTCTATGAAGTTGAGGGTGTTCTTGCTGATGTGCAAGATGTACAAATGGCGCATGAAACCAGGGCCTCTAGAACTGTAGCAGCATTGTTGGTTAAAAATTTTTGCATTTCATTGTTTTTGGGGAATTCAAGTGATGAGTGAATTGCGAAGTAAAATCTTCTGTTGGAGTCGCCTGGGTGACTGCTGAGCAGGGCATGTTTGCCCCAGCCTTACCTGCACACCAGAGAATAAATTTACACAGAGGAAGAACAGCCTGGTGCTGAAGGAAACAGTGTAAATGTGCAAAGGTGCAGGTGTATGTGTCAGATGGTCTGTGCTGCTATGTTGACAGCTGGGATTTTCCAGAGGGCTGTGCACACAGTTTGGGCTTGTGCTGCCAGGGCAGGTCAGACTTGCTTGAGGGTAGTATTGGCTGTACAGTGTGTGTAGCTGTGCTTGGATCTTCCTCAGAGCATCAGCCTTACCCCAGGTGCCGAGCAAATGCTGCTGGAATGTCCAGCACTGAGTTTTTGAAACTGTTTTGGGTACTCTTCAGTGGCTCAGCAGTGGCTGCCTCTCAGAAATGGTAAACGCTGGCAATCCTGCTAGATTATCCAGCTGGACAGAATTTCCAAAAGACAAAAAGAAATTCTGATAATTAGTGATTTTGTTAATATTAACTGCTCTATAAAAATTGCTGATAATGCTTCTGGTAATGTTTATTGCCCTGCATAAATTGAGAACTCAGGAGACATTTACCATCTCTGTTGTGCCAGTGAATGCCGTGTTTCCAGCGACCTGTGCCCACCCTACTCTGAGTCTGCCTCTCTCCTATCAGCAAAGCCTCGTGCTTCAACAGCAGAAAAACTGCCTTTGATGGAGAAGTGGCTTTGGGCTGTTCTTAGCTAAAGACTTCCTGCCAAGGTTTTTGGAAGTGGTCAATCCTTTGGAGAATCTCATTAAAGATTCCATTTTCAGGGCATGCTACATGCCAGCCTTAGGCTGGGACCCGGAAGCAGAAGGCAATCATCAAGACACAGCAGCTCAAGGCTCAGCACATGAACTGTTTTTCCAAACAGCATTCCACTGGAGCAAGTAGTCTGGTGATCCCTGCTGAAACTGCTGCTGCTGGCAGCAACTTCCCTCCATTGCCTTGTGGAGCTGCATTTTTCCCCCTGTTTTTCAACTGGATACTGCAGACACGTCCTCTAGCCTGTGGTACCTCCCAGCCCTCACAGATCCCCTTTGCTCTATGGTGGTTTCTCAAAAAATTTGGAGTTTGTTAGTGCTTCAGTGATTGAAATGTGATAGCTGTTTTTTACAGGTGTAGGAGGCTAGCCTGGGGCTCAAGTCCAGGGCACTGCTGAACCTCTGGTACAGGGTTTGATATCTCCTGAAGCTTTTTTCCCAACACTGCAGCATCAGCCTGGGCCAAAAAGCAATGTGAAACAAAAGCAGGGAGAGAATGCGTATGACAGTAGTGATTGTGCACACGCTTTGAGTTTGTGTCCATCCTTTTCCAGAGTCAGATTTAGTTTTTCTAGAAATATGGCAAGGAAAGTCACTTTCCTTCCTGCTCTAACGTAAACCCACATGTCACTCTCACTTTTCAGCCTTCTGATGTTTTCATTCTTGTGATGGAGTTTCTCACGCTGTTTTTTGTAAACATGCACATGTTTTTCTAACTGTCTTTTTGTTTTTCATTCCTTCTCCTGGGAGGAGAAAGGTTTGATGGACTTTGTCATTGACCAGTGTTGTTGGAGAGGTGGTAACTTCACCTTCCAATCGATAGTAGTTTCCAAAACTCTATATAATGTGAAAACCAAAATAAAGTCTCTCTCTTCTTTGCCTTCTCTCGGGTGTAGCTGCGTTTGTCTCTGCGTTTCGTGTTGCTCGATAGAGTGACACCCACAGATGAGTAAATGTGAAGCATGTTACATCCAGAGGTAGGGCAACAGAGTACCTCTTCCCTGAGGCTCTGGAAGCAATAGACATTGGTGTGGCCACCGAACCCAAGACAGACCTGTCTTGTGGAGATGCCAGCCCTTCCTTGGCAGCTGGGGCTCCTAAAGCACTTGAACTGGTGGCCCTGACAGGTGTTGGAAAGAGACTTCACCAAAACTGAGGATCTTGATGTTCCCAGTTTGTCAGAAATTTCTCAACCGTATCTGATCCCATATGATCCATGCATATTAAGATTAAAGATACACTCATAACACAGTGGCGATAATAAATCTGGAATTCTCATCTAGGAGTGAGCTAATCTTTATGTCATAAACTGTTATTGTACCTTCTCTTTTTAATTTAGCTTCTAGGGCTTTGTGTTGCAGCAGTCACATGCTTTGGTGGTTAGAAAAACAGGAGGCCTTGTACCTTCCTTGGTGCTGGGTTTACACAGCGTGCATCTCCTCCAGCTTGCTGTGGCTGCTACACAAAGTAAATGATGCCTTCACCTAATGCGTTTTGGGATTTTTTTTATCCCAGAGAATATACTGAAGAGTGGTAAGATTTCCACTGAAACTGTAGAAATACTTCTCTGCATCCCAATATGTAATTGGAATCAAGGCCCCATGACCAGGAGGTACCATCTTGCAATCAAAATCCATCCTGAATTCTCCAGGGGAAGGTGCAGAAACCTCCCAGACTCTGGCTGCCAACACTGCACCATGCTCGGGATGGAGACCATGTTTCCTTTCAGGCTCACCACTTAGGACACAAGTTTCCAATTTGAAAGTTCTTCATCTTGCTCTGGAAAGGTCTGAATGTCTGCATAGAGACCTGCTCTTTTTTGAATCCTGCTGAGCTGTTATCTGTGATTTCTCATGCCATCAAGATTTAATTTTCTTTGATATATTTGGCAATAGAAAAAGCATATATTTTATGCAATTGAGACAATTCTGAGTAAAAGTGACTGGAAAGGAAAATATATTTTAAAAAATTAGGGCAATAATTTGAAGCCTTTACAGAAGCTCAGTGAGCTATGTGTCACCTTCTCTCCTCTTTAAACAGAAACAATTCTTCAGAGAAGTCCGATTTATCAAATTGATGCCCCTTGAATGGAATCTAAACAGCAATAAAATTATATATTAAAAATGTGGCAAAAAAAGACAAAGGGAGATTGGTGGGTTTAAATGAATAGTGGCGAATTGCAGAATGCATAAAGCTGAAAGAAACCCTGACAAATCTATAATCAGAAATGCTAAAGACTATAAGTACATCAGGGAGGATTTATGAGATACTGCTGATCAGATTGTCAGTAAAGGCACCCTGTGGGCAGCAGTGTTCAGAGCACCCTTCAGCTCCACAAGAGCACTGGCAGCTGGTGTCACCTTTGCTGCAGGTACAGAGATGTTCCCTGTGCCAAACAGCAGTGGGGCTGGCATGGGGTACCTGCCAGAGCGGGGCAGAAGATACAGCACAGCTGATGTCAAACACTATTATAAAATTTTTTTTTTTCCAAACAAACTTGGTCTTAAATTGGATTAAATAGACAAAATTAGTAATAAATTTTAAAGGCTGTGTAGACTTCCTGTCATTAAAAGTATCTCAATACAAAAACTTTGTAAATGGATTAAATTGATTAAAAAGGGGCTGTCAGAGCTCTTTCTGTAAAATCTGAATTGGCTGTCATAATACCTGAAGGATTGGGCACGAACTGATGATTAAATGATGGTTATTAAATGCAACCCCTGGCTCAGGATGTGCCTGAAAACCTCTTTTCTTCCTAAGACAGTGTCTGTGTCCCCAGCCAGCCCGCTAAAGCCTCTGCAGCCACAGACTGTTTTCAGCAGCTCTCCTGTGTGCTCTTTGCTGTTTGATGATTTTTAGAGAATTGATCAAAATGTAGCATTTCAGTGAGGCTGAGCCATTGATTTACAAGATAATATTGGCAGGGTTTTCCATACTAATTCCTTGTACAATGTGCAATCCAATGTTTTATTGGATTTTTAATTAGACTTTTTTACCCCTTCTTTGAGGAGAGACTTGATTGAACATTCACTGGTACTTCGGCTTTTCTCTGATAATTAAAGTCAAGCAGACACAGGCAAATCCTTTTTCCGGACTTCCAGCTTTTCGGGGAAAGAGGCCATACAGGGGATGGTGAAGTGCAGTGCTTTGGCCCCAGCCCTAACTTTGCAGTGAAAGAAAGCTTCCCCCCTGCAGCAAGCAGTTAAAAGCCCAACTTTTGCCTCCAACCATTCCCATTAATGGTGTGCTTGGTTTTACACCCCTGCTTTTAGGAAACCATTAATGCAGCTTTGTCGGGAGGGCATGTGCTCCGGCTGGCTCTTTCTCACAGCCAGCAGGGAGAGAAGTTCTGACATCCCAAGTGAAACAGGAGCCCAGAATAACCTGAGGGAGATCCAACTCTTCTTATGTAGCACATGCCCTGGGCTACAAAGGGTTATAAACATCTATTTGATATAATTAGTTTTTAATTCTGTTGTTTTCTTTTCACCTCCTTATTGTAAGAAAGTGGGTTATTGATGTTAGCAGTAGCTATCAACACCCTTTAGGTTTCATCATTTCTTTCTTGAAATAAGTGCTCTGATGGGAAACTTTTCTTCTGATTTGTGATTTATGCTCCCTTTGGCTCATACTTATTGTGCTTGTTATTTTAATGAAGCTAAGAACATCCCTTTCCATACCCACGCTTATGAGTGGGGTGATTGTAAGTTCTGAATTCTTGACCAAGACTTAAAGCCTAAGTAGTCTCTTTATTTTTCCTCCAAGATTTTTTGTTCTTTATTTTCAGTAATATTTCTTCCATACAGGAAAAGGACCCTGAACTTTTTCTATTTATCATAATTATTTTTAGTAAGTTATTGGAAACCATTAACTTACTGCAGCAGTACTTACAATGTCATCAGCTCTTATGTCCAGAGCAAAGAGATTGAGGAACCTTAATGGTCCAAGTCTTCCACTCGCACCGCTGGAGAACAGTCAGGGAGGCTGATCTGGATTTTCTTCCAGAAGTGCATGCAGTTTGTTTGTCTGGTTAGTTATCCCCTCACGTGATTTTAGTGACTATCTTGCACTTTTCTCAGAGGTTTGTTGTCGTCCTTGTTCAACTGTTATCATACAATATCTCAAATAAAAAGTTAGAATTTTTCCTACCTTAATGTTCAAAAAAGTGAGGGACCGAAGGCTTCGTTAGATAAAACTCCTCTTTTCCTGCTGTTGTGGGGAGGAATGGGTGGCTTTGTTGTTGCTGAGAGCCAGAAGACCCTCTGTCCACACAAACTGCTGGCACTGGATTGGTGAAGTTCATGGGGCAGTTTCCAAGTAGTGTATGACATTGCGTGACCAGCATTGAAAAGAGCTTTTTCATGACACTGTTGCCTTGGTACCTGGCCAAATCCTGGCCAGGTAATGTGGGACAGCCAGCTGCTCCTCCTGCTGCTTGCTCCCAGCTGCGGCATTCGCTGCATCCAGCTCCCCTGTGAGATGCTGTGCTCTCCACCCTGTGCCTCCCTGAGAGCTGGGGTGTCTGGGGCAGAGGGAGCACCATGTCCTTGGAGAGGGGAAGAGGAAGCAGGGCTGCTGGGGGGCACAAAGGTCTGAGTTAACGCTGTGGAAAGGCAGAGTTGTGTCTATGTTTTGGTGCTGGCAGTCCCCCCACAGTCCCTGAGATTGTGCCTGCAAAGCTGCTGCTCCTGTGGCTCCAAAACTGGGCTGGCAGTTGTGGCACTTGTGCACAGAGACATCAGAACAATGCTATTGCTGTCTTTTACAGTCACATCTTTAAGAAGAATCGTGACTTGACCAAAGCCTGGAAAGGAAAGACAGAGCAGCTTCTCAGAGTCGACGAACATGACTTCACCATGCGGCCAGCCTTTGGAGGTGAGAATAAAATGGTTCTCTTGATTTCATGCTAATCTAATTAAGGATAATCTAATTATCCAATTAACAATCTAATTAAAAACCAAGCAGACAAACCTCTGTCCAGATGCATCAGTGTGAAGGGAAAAGACTTGGTGCCAATTCAGAGAGGCCTCATGCTGATTCTCATTGCCCTCTGTGCTCTGTAAATTTCCTACATTCCTTCTTGTTGCTGCAGTTGGCCGTCTTGTTGGCTGGCACTCCCCAGAGCTCAGAATGGACCCTCCCAGTAAGTGTTTCACTCTGTTGAGAAGAGGAGCAAGCTGCAGGTTTTAATATTCACTTATGGTTGTGGAGTTGCAATGAGCTTTTCAGCTGATGTGATAAAATTGCAAAGTAAAGAACTCATTGGGTGGATCACAGCCCGCCATTACTAGGAGAAAATGGAATACTTTTGTCCAGAAATAATCTTGTCTCAGACTCTCATAAGCAAATAAAAGAGTGGGAGGGCAGACCTCTGCCAACTTCACTTCTGCCTTCAGTCACACCAAGTTACAGGAATGTGCTTGCCTGACCTTTCTAGACCCACTGCTGCAGAGATAAGAGGGTACCTGAACAAAAACTGCTGGAATACCAGTATGGCAATCCCTCCTCTGATTACATCAATAACCAAATCCTTCCAGAGCTAAGAACAGAGTATTCTGTAGTTGTCACTGAATGACTAATGCTGCATCCTTTGTCAGTTGGCCATTTAGGGTGAAGTGCTATCTCTCCCTGCCCAGTGGGACACATGAGTGGTGTGCCCATTGCACCTATGCACCTCTGGTCCATAGAACAGAGCTTCTCAGACCTGCACATTCCTGGTGTGGCTGAAAAGATGCTTCTTGCCCCTCAGTGCAGATGTGCTGTTCTGGAGTTTGAACACGAGAGTTCAAAACCTGTCATAACTAGTGTTTCCTGCCCCCACAATATTATTTACCAGCAAGTTGTAGTCCAGCCTAAACATTGGAGGGAACTTTTTTCTAATCAGTGTTAACTTGGTCTGCTACTTCTAGGGTTGAAGAGTTTGCCTTAAATTGCCCCCTGGGTGGAGCATGGGCAAATCTCCCTGGGGCTGGTGGGAACACACTGAGCCCTGGCTGCAGCTGAGGCTCAGGGATGAGGTCTGGGAGCTGGCTCTGGAGGCACTGGGCTTCTTTATGAATTGGCTATAAAAGTGTGACTTCACCAAAGTGCACATGCCTCCCTAACTCCCAGGTATGCCCTCCTGTGCTATAAGGTCAGAGGATGCTGTCTTAAGTTTCCTGATTTTTTATTTATTTATTTGTTTAACCAACCTCAATTTTTGGAGCTTGGCTGTTGACTTCTGAGTTCCTGATATGGACAAACTGAAGGTGCTGATCTGTCCTCTGCAGCTGGTCTGTCATCTGGACAAAAGACCTGCTGGTCTGATGGGTGGGATGATAGGGCTTCTCTGGGAGAACATTTGGACTCCCAACCTTGACTCAGTTGCACACTGCTGGGGAGCCATGGTGATTTTAAAACTTTTTTCTCCCTAACTGGGTGTATATCAGGGCATCATGCCTGTTTTGGGGGGAAGCTGCAGAGTTTTGTTCTGTTGTGCTAATGCTTTGGCACCCAGTGGCACCACTACACTGTATTTCTGGAAACAGATCTGAATTTAACTATTTTCATCAGTGTCTCAGGGTCCTTGAAGAATGCATTTGAGCACAGGTCACACCAAACAGACACATGTAATTACACAGTCACTCTTCTAGTGTTAATGGAACTCCATTTTACTATCTTTTTTGCCTTGTTTTCCCATGCTACCTCCCATCATGGCATCAAGATTCTTCTAGAGCCAAAATTTGGAATAACATTTATAAAACTGAGAAATACCCTAAGAGCCTTTGCTGAGAAGGTTCCTTTTTTTTG
Source organism: Leptocoma aspasia (assembly GCA_013399835.1). Taxonomy (NCBI): domain Eukaryota; kingdom Metazoa; phylum Chordata; class Aves; order Passeriformes; family Nectariniidae; genus Leptocoma; species Leptocoma aspasia. Next base: position 388,568 of record VXAX01001416.1, on the reverse strand, counting down.
TAAAGGAAAAACATGATGTGTTTTTAAACATTTTTGCTTAAATACTCCTTAACTTGCAGAGATTCTTGGGACAAAAGTGTGGTATTAGCAAAGTTGTACTGAAATTGCATGTAGTAAGGAGCAAAGCATGGAAACAGCTTTGTTGAGGCTCCAACCTTGGAAATCCTGACTCAGGATGGTCAGAGATAGCAGGTGCTACAGGTTCTTGCTCAGCTGCAGAATTGCATGGTGTGTTTTCAGTGACAGATGATAAGCCTGGTGGAAAAAAACCATAAAGGAAATGGAACAAAAGTCTGGTAAGAGGTGATCCTCATAGTTTTGTTGGTAATGTTATTCGTCAGGCAGTCACAGTGATTTGCTACGCACCGTGAATCCTTCCAGCTTCTCGCTGAGGCAGTGTCAGTCAAACTGATGTGGTCTGCCCTGTGGAGGATAAAAAGGCTTTTGTACTGAGGAAGTGGAGAAGAGGAGCCTGTGGGATACACGTGACTGTAACTGGTTGCTGCCCTAAGACCCTCTCTGGTCTAACTGAGATTCCAGCTCTATGGCATTGCATCAGGCCTGTGATGTTACCGTGCAGGTGGGAAAGGCACCTCACTTCTGGAAAATTAAAATAATACCATAAGTAAATGGTGAGTGGCATTAAGACTGAAAGAAACCCAGTACTGTTGATGGTTCCCAAGTTTGGTGGGCCAGCCTGCAACTCCACCTTAAGCTAAAAAGGGGATGGGGTATGAGCTGTTTTATGGTGGCCAAGGTGACACTTGCTGGTCTGCAGAGGACAGTCAGCAAGCTGCCAGCCCAACACAGCTGTGAACACTGGGCAGAGCAGGCTGGGGTTATGCAAGGTGAAATGAAAAAAACCCCAATATTAGAGAAAGGTGAAGGGTTTTTCAAGAAAAAGTATCTTTGTAAAGAGCAAGTGAGCAAACAAATGTTGTGTAAGTTGTGTTATTAACAGCCCAATAGGCATGGCTCTCTTGCCTGCCCTCAGCCCATTAGAGACAGGCAATTGGGTACAGAGGCAATGACAAAGTTTTTTGCTTTGCTCGTGGTCAAAGAGCCTCCATAAGCTAAAAGAGACTGCAGGGGTTTTGACCCTCAGGGAGTTATTTCCATGTCAGTGACCTTGTTCTAGGTAGCAGATGTTCAGGTATTATTTACTATTATTAATATTTAAAGATTATGTAAATGTTTGTTTTGCTGCCTTCCTTAAACACCCATTTTAAGCATTTCATTTATGACATCTCGTATTTTACAGGGAGCCTGTGAATAAGGAGCTTTAGTTGATACTTAAAATAGCTGTATCTTCTTTATTGAGGACCAGCCTAATGCTTTACTTTTATTATATTTGCTCATAGCCGAGTAGCCTAACGTCAGCTGGTCCTTGCTGCCCTTTCTGGGCAGTGCTTTTGCCAGGATGGATGAACAGTGGGATGAATAAAGCACGAGTAGTTCACTGAGTGTTAGTGACAAGGAAAAGTTCTGGAATAGAACTTGCTTCTCTGCTGATGAGCAGCCATCCATGAGAAGCAGAGGGATGAAGCCCTGCAGTCATGAGGCAGGTGATGAGCGTGTCCTGGTGCTGGCTGCCTGGGAGCTGCCCACACCTAAGAGGTCCCACAGATGTTTACAGTCTCTCTGGGTGTGCATGAGATACCTGTCAGGAAAGAAATCTCAAACCTACTCATTTCCCAGGTACATATTTTTATCTTAGGGACTTCATTTGCCTCCCTCCTTCAAAGATAGACGAGTGGACACTGTCTCAGTGAGAAGCAATGAGCCTTTGAAAGCACTGCCAAAGAGAAAAAATTAAAGAGATGTGACAAAGTTTTAGTCTCAGAGCTGGAGTGGAAAACTGACTCCAGGCATCTTCATGGTAGCACGCTCTTCCCTCTCTGCCAGAGTCTGCTCCAGTGTCCAGAAATAAAAATCATATTTGCGCCCAGTTCTGACTGGGAACTGACTCACGCTTTGAAGCTTTCATGCTAGTCAGTGGTTGCTGTTTTTAGGTGTGGAGACATGCTGGGATGTTACAGGCCTTAATGTTGGGCTCCTTCTGAAGTCATTCCTGCACGGGACTTGTGGAAAGCTCCTGGTTTCCCTGGAGAGGGTAGTCCAAGGCCAGACATCCCATTCAATCTGGGGCAGAGTTTGATACTCAAACTGGAGTTTTTGCAATATGAAACAAGCCACAAAGTCTTCTTTGTGTCAGAACCAAACCAAAATTCCATGAATTTGGCTGTTACTTTTCAGAGACTCTAACTGAAAAACTCTGCTGGACTGCAGGCTTTGAGCAAAGCAGCACTGCTTCTTTTTACCAGCTGTATCCCCAGCTTTCACATGGATCCATTTAGCTCCCTGTCCAGCAGTGAACATCCTAGAGAGGAGCTTCAGCTTTGAGATCTCTCCAGTGCTAATGGGTTCAAGTCTTTTGTTGCTTATAATTTTCTAGGATGATCCTTCTTTATTTCCTCTTTCTGAAAAAAAGGTGAATATTGATAAAATATTGTTTATGACAAAGAAAGCCTAGTTGATGAGGGCTTTTTTGCATCTAATGCTGTAATCAAAATTAATTGTTCTGTCTACCAGTTCAGTTTGTCATATACCATCTGAGCTGTTCTTGTTCCTTCACATTCACACCCTCATCATACTCTGCTCCCTCTCAATACAGGTTTTTTTTTTCTTTTTGCTCATCCCTAGTGGCATTTGATGAGGAATTTGCCAAAACACCTTGAGCCTCTGTGGCAACTGTTCAGTTGCCAGAGGGACAGGATTAAAAAGCTAGCAGTTCCTAATTGATTGCCCAGGTTAGTGAGACCAAAGATCTCCTGACACCTCTGAGTGATCAACAGCCATTTAATTCAATGGTATGCGCTGTAGCCCACATGACCTTCAAGGAAACCCAGGGTTTGTTTCTGTGGTTTAAAGAGGTCATTTCTAGACAGGCCTTCTGCTTTGCTTCAGAAGCTGCATGCACTTTCAGTGTTGCTCGCATCGAGTACCTCTACAAAACTGCATCTTGATGTTTTGTAGAGTGATGGGCGGAGTGAATATACAATTATCATTACCACTTATGCTCATCACCAAGAGCAGGACTTGGTGATCATTTGATTCCTGTCACTAACTCACAAGCAGCAACATTTGCCCTGTCCCCACTGGCCCTTCACTCACCCTTCTTGTGCAAACCTCCTCCAAAGTGTCTTTGTGTCTCAGTGTATCCTCATGCACATTTATATGCTCTCTCATTGCCTCAGCCCCAGGTGCTGAGTGAGGAGCAGGGAGAAAGAAAAAGCACTGATTACTTCTGCTGATTGTAGCAGGAGTTTGCCCAAAAAAGGCAGAGAAAATATTTCTGCTGATAAATTGTTATTACATACTCATCTTTACATTTCTGTCTTAAGCACTAAACATTTGAGTCCAGTGTTCAAATAATTTCTCCCTCTCTCTATTACAATCACTGTTTTATCACCCCCCAAATTTGTGAATAACTGGAGAAAAGACACCTAATCCAGCTTTGGACCTTTTCTCTCAAGGGCTTTCCAGACCATCCAGCTTAATGTGGAATGCCCTTTATTTTGGATTTAATAAAGCTCTGTGCCAGCTCCAGACTGAACCCTGGGCTTTGTCCTTGCAATGAGATAACTGCTGGTTATTGAGTGTTTGATGCAGGAACATGAACAAAGAAAAGAACATGGTATTTTATTTTCAAGGGCAGATAGGGAAGGAATAGGAGAGCAGGACAAATACCAACTTGGCAGTGTTCTTATGTTTATGGGTTTGGTTTTCAGTTGTTCGTTGTTGTTTTTTGGGGTTTTTTTAATCTGTGATTAGTGTTCAGAGAAGCATAGAAATCACAGTAAATAGACTTTGCGCGGGTGTTTGATTTCCTGAATCAAGGCTAGATTAAGGATTCATACACAGGGAGTCTCTCTTGCAGTCTGGAAGTTGTGGGGGGCTGCTCAGCATGTGTTGGGCACACAGCCCTTGGCTTGTGCTGTTTCTCTGTTGATTGTACTCCACACCAAAAATGTCTCTTGTCACCACAGATACAGTGCTTTTTGCTACCTTATTAAAAAAAAAAAAAACAAAACAAAAAACCAACAAACCAAAGCATGTTTTACTGAGCAAGAGAAATGTCATAGAAAAATTTCTTCTCTCGGTTGCAAATGATTGCTGGCAATTTTTTTAAAATATGCAGCGCACAGCTGTGTGTCTGAATGTGGCATGTAGGTGTTTGTAAGCATCTGGGAGTTGTCTCAAAGCGCTGGGTTAGCCATGTTTGAGCTGCATTGCTGGGGGCAACAGTCACTTAAACTGGAATTAGTGGTTCTGAGGAGCCTGGTCCTGCTCCACAGGGCTTGTTCAAGGTGCCTGTTCCCAGCACAGCTGCTGACAGACACCATGGGCATAACAAGCTGGAGCTGTGCCTGTGGGAAGGGGACAGTGTCACCATCAGTGGGCTCTGCTGTAATCAGGTGAGGCTGGCTTATCAAAGCCCTGGCAAACCTGCACTGAGGCTGGGCTCAGCTTGTCTCATGGGCATGGGGATCAGCCTTTCCCTACTGAGGCTGAGTTGGTGCTTCTTTCTCCTCCAGCAAAGGTAAACATAAGGCTATGTTCAAAAGCCCTGAAGATGTGTGGGAGTCTGTACATGCTGCTGCAGGTACAGGAGCAGGATGGATAGCAGCTTGCAAAAGTGTGCTGCTCTCTCAGCGACATTTCTGCTCTCTGGTTAGACTTGTAGTGTGCTCAGAGCTTTGATGTGGGCTCGAGAAAGATGCTGCTCTAACTAAATGCCACACACTGAGAGCTCCAGGCAACACTGGATCCACCTGGACTGTTCCTCAGCAGTTCCAGCTGAGCAGCCCTGCTGGGCTGTGTGTGGTGTGCTTGTCTCAGTAGGCATTTATCACCAGAATTTGGGAGAAGCTGCATGAGGGCACACTATGGGGATCTTGAGTCATCTGAGCAGGTCCTGGTCACTAATGAGCAGCAGTCTACAGTGAAGTTTTGATTCAGGTTTTCTAGTACTAGAGGAGTGTGCATTCATTATGGAATGTTTTCTGATAATTTATGTGAAATCTCTCGTTGCTAATTTTAAAACAACTGTGTAAAACTAGCAATGTCATCAGTGAGTAATATGAATCAAAATGGTGATGAGCTCTTGAGAGATTTCTGTGGTTTGCTTTGTTGGTAAAAAATGAGAAACCTCCAAGGAAGAGCTCATTGCTTCCCATGTCTTCATCTCAGTCCCCTGTTCTTGTTCATAAAGGCTTAAAATTTAAGATGGGATGGCTCAGTTTTTAAAAATATAGGCAAATGTTTCATCCAAACTCTGGATTAACTGGCAAAGTGTCAACATTGCAGCAAATGCCAAGGGGAAGATCATTCAATGTTTCAAAAGGGCCCTTACATGTTTATTCATTAACTCTTTCCCCAGACCTCCCCTGAAGAACCATTGACAGAAATGTACAACATAAGCTCAGAAATGTTTGCATGTCACCTTAGAAGTGCTAATTAAATGCAGATGATATGAAACAACATTTATTTACATATTTAAATCTCATTCTCTTTCAGGCCCTGCAATTCCTGTTGGGGTGGATGTGCAAGTTGAAAGCTTGGACAGTATTTCTGAGGTTGACATGGTATGTAATCCTCTTGTAAGCCTCAATTACTTCTAGTCATAAAAAGACCTTCTTACTTGAAACCTGTGGGCTTGTAATCATTGGTCAGATGAAATTAATAGCAGCATCTCCAAAATTCAAAGAGGCTGATAATCAGAACCAAAGACTTGATAAAACCAGATGATCAAAGTCTTACCTCTCTACTTCGAGATAAAGATTAAAAGCGTGAAGAGAAAAAGGACCTTGAATGGGAGAGTAATCAGTGCTGTGAAAGATCTATCACAATTAAAAATATAAGCAGCTGCACATGAAGGTTTGAAGCTATATGGTAAAATTCACATAAGCTGTGCTTGCTGCAGGAATTTTTTCCTTAGGGAACCATTCAATTCACATGAGTGCTCACACACGCTTTACTGTTTGTTTTTGGGCTGTTTCATGGTGATTTTTTTTTAATTGTTGGAAATGGAATAAGAACACTTGAAAGAGAAGTGGAAAGAGGAACATAGAGAAAAAGAGGAAGCTTCTGGGCTTCTTCCTCTTTCTGCCCTTTCCTCCCTGTTCTTGTGCACCTTTTTGTGGTCTAGACAAAACATAAAGACAAAGGAAGAGCTTTAGGTTGAGTGTTTTTTTAATATGGTGCAATTACATCTTCATTCCATTTCGGAGGGGTTGGTTTAGATGACCTTTAAAGGTCCTTTCCAACCCAAACTATTCTGTATTCTGTGATTAAAAACAGGCAGCTTTCCTGCCTGGATATTGAAAGAGAGGGTTTGGGGGTATGCATGCAGTGAGGTGTGTGGGAGGGAGCTGTCAGCACAGGAAATGGCTGCCAGGAGGAGAACTGGGGCTCTAACATATCAAGATAGTGTCCGAGCAGCAAAGAGGCCTAATTAGTGCAAGTAAACAACTCACAGTACTTTCTGTCAGGATTCAACCAAAATCTTGCCTGTCAGGAGTCTTTGAGGTCAGTTCTCTCCCTTGGCTGTTGATAGTTCCTATTTTCCCAGCTCATGACAAGTACTTTCTACAGCAATTGCTGACATATATTTGGGGTGGAAGAATGTTCTCGCAGGTCAGTGTGAGTTATGTTGGTGTGTTTTTCCAATAGACTGTCCCAGCATGGGTGTTTGCAGGGAGGAGAGTGGGCAGCAAGCTCCCTGAGTGGCCAGGGGACCGGGGCTGGCTGTGCCCGCAGCAGGGTGCCCTCCTTGTCTCCCCATTGCAGGCAGGGCAGAGCTGCAGGCAGGGCTTGTTTCAAACTGCTCTGAAGTGGCCCTGAAAATCAGGTACCCACCCTGGGCTGGGCAGGCCTTACCTATCACTGCTTGAGCAGGCACCTGGTGCCCCGAAGAAGGACCAGGCTGAAGCATCACCAGCTGTAACCCACTATATCTGCAAGACTGTGCATGACAGAGAGAGCAGCCAGGGGCTGTTTGAAGCACATGGGTTTAAAATTGGTGTCTGTTTGGTTGATGTGGATGGGCTGCTGCTGTGTGCAGTGGCACGACACGCTCTTGAGGCTGCCTGGAGCTTGGAACACAGATGAAATATGCTGCCAAAATTGAGGTACTTGTGTAGACTCATTGGCTGTGCCTCTGGAAGGTACTATCATTCTCCCAATCTGCTGTAAAACCTTATTTTCCAAGCGAGTTTCCTATTTGTGAGTGCTGAAATAAACCCCTTTTCTTGCTTGCAAATAGTGTGTGTGCTGGTCAGAAAGGAACAAGTGGTCAGCACACTGCCTCTTTTGAATCATGCCATGAAAAAACCTCCTTAAGTTGGATTTTACACTTAGAAGCTGTTGTCAGCTGCCACTTTGTCTTTGTGTTGGCAGCATTTGGTACACCGTGTTGGCCACTGGAGAGAGAGAAGGGTTGGCCATTGCAGAGGCCACTGGGTTGGCTGTTTGGAGAGAGAAAGGGGCTGAAGGTGAAAGATGAGAAGCTCCTGTCTGGCAGGACAGGGAGAGGGGTGGCCTGGAAAGCAGTGAGTTCCTTCCTGCGCTGTGCCTTCAGACAGTCTCTTCCCCCTCCTCTACGGTGGGTGTAAGCACTGCTGAGGGTGCCTGGATGATGGTCCCTGTTCCCCTTTGCTCTGATGATGGAGCTGCCCAGAGGCATTTTGCAGCCACAGCCTCAGGCTGCCTGGCTGTCCTGGTTTTGGCTGGGATAGAGCTAATTTTCTTCTTAGTAGCTGGTACAGTGCTGTGTTTTGGATTTAGTATGAGAATGATACTGATAACACAGTGTTTTGGTTGTGGCTCAGCAGTGCTTACCCTGAGTCAAGGACTTTTCAGTGTCTCCTGCTCTGCCAGTGAGGAGGGGCACAAGAAGCCAGGAGGGAGCATGGCCAGGACAGCTGACCTGAACTGGCCAAAGGGATATTCCACACTACAGAGCATCATGCCCTGTGTATAAACTGGGGGGAGTTGGCTGGGAGGGGCCGATTGCTGCTGGAGGGCGTGCTGGGCATCTGTCAGCAACTGTATTGTGCATCACTTGTTTTTCTGGAGTTTTGACCCTCTCTCTCTTTTCCTCTTCCTTTTTATTACTCTTCTTATTACTATTTATTTCAATTATTAAACTGCTTTTATCTCAACCCAGCTTCTTCTGAGTCTACTCCCCATCCCATTGGCTGGAGGTGGTGGGAGAGAGGAGTGAGCAAGTGTCTGTGTTGTACTGAGCTGCTGGCCGGAGTTAAACCACGAGAATGATCCTCCTCTCCTGGAGCCCCATGTCCCTCTATCTCATGTCATGGCCAGGCAACTGGTAACCCTGAATAGCCAGGCTCTTCTTTACTCCTTTTTTGACTTCTACCATAACTTGCACTGTCTCCTAAGAAAGCAGCAATTGTGCCTCTTTCTTGGTTCCCTTTTTCCCAGCTCTAGTCAAACTGATGAGCTTGATGTCCAGCCCCTGAGGCTGACTCTTCTAGCTGGGTTGTAACCTAAGCTCTGCCAGTGGCAATAGTTGCTTGAAGTGTTTCTTTGGGACTATAGATGGCAGGGGAAGGTGGCCAGTGTCCAGTAGGGAACAGGAGCTGGCAGCATCCCTGGGATGAGCAGTGAGGGAGCCTGGGACCAGCCTGATAAGGTAGGGACCTGCAGGTGGGTGAGCAGAAGTGTCCCCCTGGCCAGTCTCTGCCATGGTCAGAGAGGTCTGGCCAGCTCTGTACTGTGCTGGGCAGCAAGGTGAGGACTGGCACAAGAGCCTTCTTTGATAAATTAATGAAAAACCTACTGGCAATGCAAGGCTGTTGTGAGACAGCCCTTTGAAGAGAGTCAGGGTAACTGATTGTCACTGTCACCAAACTGATTGGTTGTGGTTTGAGAAAGTGGTTGCCACATGGTTAGGGAGAGAACCTGGCCTGTGTTGCCGCCTGCTCAGACTCAGCAGCTGCAGCTCCTATAATCACTTGCTTAATTGGGAATATAAAGAAAATAAGTGTATTTGATCTCTCAGTAGATTCAGCTCTAAAAGCAGCAGCTGCCAGGTTGGGATCAACAAACAGATGTTTTCCTTTATGTGACTGAAGCTCCTGCCCCATCAACAAGCCTAAAAGGGAACTGCATTTACACACTTATATGGTAGGAAACACACTTCCCTCACCTGGTTGCTGTTTGCAACAATTTAGTCCTTTTGGGGATAAATTGCTTAATGTTTAGCCTGACCATTAAGCTAACTTTCAGTTTTTCCTCTTGATCATCCTATTGCTACCATAGTCCTGTAAGATAATTTTGCCAGAATTGAAAAATCATTTCTGCAGGGTGCTGCTTCTCTTAGGGCATATTTATATCTCGTCTGGGACTGAACATTACTGGGTACTGTAATAAATTCATTAGTTGGCTATGCTTTGTTTTGGCTGAAATTATTTTGTCAGGAAAATCTACTGACGGAGAGCATTGACTGAAGAAAGAATCAGGAGTTGAGAGTGGAGAGATGTCATCTATCTGGTGGAGTGAGTTTTCCTTCTGGTGTGTCCTAGTTGTAGAGCGCAGCACTGACAGACCTCTCTTCCTTTTTTGGTTCCCTTCCTTTTTTTGAAGGATTTCACTATGACCTTGTACTTAAGGCACTACTGGAAGGATGAGCGTCTCTCGTTTCCCAGCACCAACAACAAGAGCATGACCTTTGATGGCAGGCTGGTGAAGAAGATCTGGGTCCCTGATGTCTTCTTTGTGCATTCCAAGAGGTCCTTCATTCATGACACCACCACGGACAACATCATGCTGCGAGTGTTCCCCGATGGGCACGTCCTCTACAGCATGAGGTAACAGAGCAGCCCTGCTTCTCCTGAGCATCCCCTGGGGCTTTGCTGCCAGTTTTGCTCTAGGCTTGACATTGGTGATCACCAGGACTGCTACTGCCAATCCTGCTACTCCTGCTGCTGATGCAGAGCCCTGTTTCCAGAATGTCCAGTACAAAATGCTTTGCAGGAAACTCTGAGAAACCATGGTGTGGGCAGTAACAGGGTAATCTCCTGGGGGAAGCATGCCCCCAACTCTTTGCAGTCAGTGGAGGGCTTAGTCAAGCAGGAATGTTCATCCCAGGGTCAGTGTGTGATTAAACTGGAAGCTGCTGATGTACCAGATGGTGACCTCTATAATTATCCTATTTTCCTTCTTGTTTGTCTAGAATTTTTTTTAGTTGTGGTGCTTTCCTGTTGATGTAAATGTTTAAGTTTATTGAAGCTGAAATGGCACTATTAAAGACATCCTGGTTTTCTAGTAGATTTGTTGGCTGGAAGAATCCTGAGGGATGCCTGTCATGACCTGGAGGGTTATCCATCCTGTGGGTGTACACGGATCGTGATTGTGGGTTTGCAGGATTCTGTAATACACAAGGACATGGAGGCTTAATCTTCTAAACTTCTCTACCTTTTTACGGATTATCAAAAATACCACAAAAATCACCACCAGCAAGTAAACTACCACAAAATCACCACTGGCAACTATAGCTGTGATTAATAAAGGGACAATATATCCATTTCACTCTATTGCAAATTACTATCAGCAATCAATAATTTAGCATCTATCAATCATGTGGCAACAGCCAATAGCTAATCAGGGTATTTCCTGTTTCTGGTTAGTTTACATTGGTGGAGCAACTCATCCACAATATTCCCTCAGGTACACTTAGGACAGGTTGCTTGTGCAGGTGCACAGTACTGGTATCAAGTGATACCATCAAGTGATCCAAGTCATCCAACGGACGGAAAGAAACTGAAACAGCCTCCAAAGTGCTCAGGGCTCAGAGGGGACCACTGAGACAGCAGAGTCTCATTTCAGAGATGCTCTGAGTCATAGGGTGTGGAGTCAGCCAGGAGTCCTTGGTGGGTGTCCAAGAGCTGGTAGAAAGTTCATGCACTGAATTTGACCTTCTAAGGAGAAGAAAAGTATGTGCAGCATGGAAAGGTGTCAGAGGAAGGCTTCATTTTGGATAAAAATTATGGCCTCCTTATATCCAGAGAGATAAGAGAGTGTAGGATGCCACCACTTTGAATAGGCAATAGATGCCTATATGCCAGGTAATTTTTATTTTTCACCTGTAACAGCCAATAGATAAAGATGTTTTCTGTTCTCTCAGAACCTTTTTTATTTTGAAGATAATTTCCTACCTTTTCTGACAATAAAATGCCTGTACAATCACTTATTTTTGGCAGTTATTGATGGTATTTCAAGATGTCTCCAGTTTCTAGGTACCCTACCTGCATGTCAAAGAGGCCAGCTGTGCTTCTCAAGGATTTGTCTTGTCCCCGGGCTGGCAAGCCTTTCTCTGTCCATATTTTTCATCAGACAGTTTTTTGCTCAGTAGTTTCCCCTTCTAACCGGGTCACCTTTATGGCTGCTCACATCAGCATCCCAGCAGATTTAATTTCCTTCAGAAGAAAGAAAAAAGAGAAGCAGAGAAAAACACACTGCCAGAGGAGAAAAGCTCAAGAATGCAAAAAAAATGGTTATTTCCCCAGGACAGAAAATATGCTCTCAGTGTATACTGACCTTTGAATATTCTGTAGCCAAGGATTTCTGTTCTAGGATCTTTCTGGAACTTAGTTGCTTCACCTATGGTAAAATAATTTTCAAAAACTTGGAAAGGTTTTCTATTAAGTGTACTTCTGTGATCTGTTTTAATGTTACCCATAAGAGAGAAGTCTGTGAGTTAACCACAGCTGATTGCACAAGAGTTAATTTGATAATTTGGTATGTAAAATCCAAGAAGAAAGAAAATCTCCATGGCATTTGGGCCTGGTGGTGTTTAGAACACTCAGAACAATATCCAGCTGAAAAGCATGGGTGTCCAGTGGTGCTGGGAATGCCCTCAGATATCTTGAGATGTCTTCATGGGATTGACACTGGACTGGAGAACATTTCAATCCTGCTTTGGGCCTTGGGCCTTCAGAGCCACCTGGACACTGCACTCTAATTGAGGAATATCATATTGTTGAGCCGAGTTTCTGTTCTGTCCCTGACTAACAAACTGTTATTGAGCTCAGGTTGTGCCACAGTGCAGGTGAGGAAACAAAATAACACACTTTAATGGGACTGAGTTATACGATGCTTAAATGCTACACACAGTTAGGGGAGGTCATTGTTGTAGGATACCTTCTGGAGCATATCCCCAAAAAGATACTTTAAATTTTGCCCAAATGGCAAAATTTTGCTCTAGTTTATAGTCAAAATGAACAGCATGTGTCTTTCAGGGGTGATGAGTGCGTAGGTCAGGGTAGGATTTGGACCACAATCCGTGGAACAGAGGAGAAGTTCTTTATTGACGTCTGCAATGAATCTAGAAAATGGTCACAGCCAACGTAAGTTGGCCTCTGAAACGATGAGTCACAGCTGATTTGCCCCTCCTAAATCGGGAGCTCCGCTGCAAATCCGTCTGCAAGTTCACTGACCCGCTGGAAAATTTCTTATGTAACGTCGTGCACAACTGGACTAGTTTAAAAACTGGAGCTGTGATTGCTGCAGCTTTTTAGCTAAGACAAAAACTTAACAGAAGCAAATCTCACTTGCTGAAAACCAGCTGCACCCATTTTACAACCCCTGCCCCAGAAATACACCCCTCAGATTAAAAGGGTTTATATAGAGCTGCAAGAAACTACTTTTGCCTTAATAATACATGTACTGAAGGAATCTTGTGGCTTGCAATAAGGATGGTCATATTCCTCAGGCTTGGGTCATTTCAGGGGTGACTATGGAGGGAACTGAGCAATGAGGAAAATGTGGAAACCTTAATTAAACTGCACATAAGGGAATATTCAAATGTAAAAGGTGAAGTTACTTTACATTGTAGTCTTGTAGGCAAATAGTTGGATATAAAACACAGTGGCAATATCTGTACTGGCATTAGTATAACAGTAACATCCAAGACTGTGCTTTAGTTCCTTGATAGATACTGAAATTACATTTTTGGAGTTTCTGTGTATAATCCATCTAGCTTGAATAGGGAGAATTGGTAGGCACTTTCCTGTGGATTTTTTGCTAACATCATGCAAAATTTATGGCTTAAAAGCTGCAGAATAATTATCTGTGATAACATTCTCTCTTGATTGCTCCTCATAGAAACCAGCTTTTCTAATTTTCAATTTCTAGGATCACAGTGACAGCAATGTGCAACATGGACTTCAGCCACTTCCCCCTGGACTCTCAGACATGTTCTCTGGAGCTGGAAAGCTGTACGTTGTATCCGTGTTTCTAGCTAGGTGTGCTCCATGGCTGGCTGCACAAACATTTCACTGGACACATTTCAGAATACTGTCTATTTTAGAGCCTGAAAAAATAGTTCATCAGAGTTACTAGGAGTCCTATTGACTCAGCAGTAGTGTGTATCTAGTCCTTGTGCTGCAAGACCAAAATTTGCAAGGAAAACATCCTATGACATAATCCTGATCCTGCAAACACTGTGACCTGGGCTCAGCTTCTTTGGTGGAGAAAGTAGTGTGAACAGTAAGATTTTTTGTAGACTTTCTCCGGTGTATGGCAAGACTAACATCTGGTTGTTTTGAGGTCCTCCCAGCTATTTAACTGACTGTTCCTCTGCAAAATCAGAATAAGAATCAGAGGATAATTTGCACTGACCTTGAGGTCAGCTGCTCCAATACCCTGCTGAGAGCAGGGAGCTCTTCATGATGGGTTGCTTGGGGCTGTGTCCGGCTGGGTTTTGAGCAAGGTAATTCAGGCTCCACAACTTTTCTCTGCAACATGCTCAAATATTTGACAGCCCTGATCCTGAAAGAGTTTCCTTTTGCCTGCTTGGGAACAATCCTTTGCTGAGACTTGCATCCCTTGCCTCTTGTTCTCCATTTTGTCAAAGCGTCTGGGAAAAGGCTGCTGCCACCTTCTCCATGAGGGTCAGCAGTGCAGCAGCTGGACCCCACCACAGATTGCTCTTCTCCCAGCTGACCAAACCCTGTTCCCCCAGACTCTTGTCCCTAAGCCATGTGCTCCTGTCCCTGATGATTTTGAGAACCCTCTTCTCATCCTCCCTCCCTGTTACTTAGTGCACAAACTCTGTAAGATTTTAATTTACACTTTAACATACTTCTGGGGTTTTGCTTTTCACCTGTCTCTTTTGCTTTTATCATTCTAAGATAGTTTGAAGTGTCCATGCTTCCTCCTTCCTCTAAATTAAGGTGTTTTATCCATGATTGTTTCCTGAGCTATTATCTATTTTTAGTCAGTGAAGCTCAGAAGAGTGCCATTCTAACTGTCATTTCAATGTGAAGTAAAAAGAGGATTTGTTTTCTTGAGTCTTGAATCCAGGTTTTTGTTGTTGTCACAGTATATTATATGACAAGATCTTTTGAACTCCCTTGCTGCTGGCAAACTTACTTGTGGCATTAGTTCATGCCAAAGACTGGATGTATTAACTTTTGTTGAACCTTTAAGCTAAAGTCACATCACATCACATTGTATTTCTTCTTTCCCTAAGATGCTTACACTGATGAAGATCTGATGCTGTATTGGAAAAATGGGAATGAATCTCTGAAAACTGATGAAAAAATTTCTTTGTCTCAGTTTTTGATACAAAAATTCCACACCACATCAAGACTGGCTTTCTACAGTAGCACAGGTATTGACCTTTTCTGATGTCATATTATTGCTAAACCTAATATTGTATTAACTGCTTTTGAGGGGGCTCTTGGGATTATGGCATTGAAGTGTAGTCTCCACAGTCTTTTTGAAAGCTCAGTTTCTTGTTTTACTAGTCTTAGAAATAAAAGAACCAAAGAAAGATCTTGTCTCTCTGTACCTGCTGTCCAGGCTGTTCTCACTGATTCTGGCTTTCCTCCTCTCTCAAAGGTTGGTACAATCGACTCTATATAAATTTCACGTTACGCCGACACATCTTTTTCTTCTTGCTCCAAACCTACTTCCCTGCCACTCTCATGGTCATGTTGTCCTGGGTGTCCTTCTGGATCGACCGACGAGCAGTTCCTGCCAGAGTCTCTTTGGGTGAGAACAACTGCAACAAGCCATGGCTGTGTGAAAAACTTTGAATGTGAAGGTTTTGGCAGGAAAGGCAACTGTTCATTTTGATGGTTAAGGATATTTGTGCAAACAAATTGTGGTTTTATCTGATGATTAATATAATATATAACTTGCACTTTGTCTTAAGTCCTTCATCATTTAGCAGTCTTCCTCACTTATATGTAGCTCAGGACAGAAAGTGCTGTGGTCTTAAAAATGAAGCTGTAACACAGAATGGTACAGGTAGGAAACAAGAGTCCTTGTCACCAGTGGCCTTAGCAGATCTGATCTTAGGATTACGTGTGTAAAAATATGTTTTAACAGCATTATGTTTAAACCCTGGAGTTTAAGGAGGGAGTTAAATGCTGTTTTTTAAATGCAAAATGTTGACTGCTCCATTGGTCCTCAAAATTCAACCCATCATGAGCACAAAAATGTAGGCAGGGGAACAATTCTGTATTAGCAGAAGAGATACTTTACACACATTTATTTCATACTGAACATCTTTTAGAGCATCATGTAGGCCATAATTTCTCTTTTTCTAGAGAAAAAACCCTTACGGACCGTATCAGCCAATAACATTTCTTTCTCTTGGTTCTTTCCAGGGATAACCACCGTGCTGACCATGTCCACAATCATCACTGGGGTGAATGCCTCCATGCCTCGTGTTTCCTACATCAAAGCAGTGGACATTTACCTGTGGGTCAGTTTTGTGTTTGTCTTCCTCTCGGTGTTGGAATACGCGGCTGTGAATTACCTGACAACGGTGCAAGAGCGCAAGGAGAGGAAACTGCGGGAGAGGGTGAGGAGCACTTTTGTCATCCACTTATTCCTTTTTTTTCCCCTTACAGCTGATCTGGTCTTTATATTGACTATCTGTTAATGGGAAAACATTGACAACCATGTGTGTAATTGGGTCTGTTTAGACTGGTCCACTTCAGGCTGAATTGCCTGAAGACAGAAAATTCAGAATTGCCAGAACACAGAAAAACAAGATTTGATCTTATGGATCTTGATAGAAACATCAGAGAACAGAGTGTGATCTGAACTGGGAAAAAGTGCAACCTGGAAATGTGAGGGAACAGCAAGAAGGGAAAGCATAAAATCTGATACTTCACTGCAGCTGCCACAATTCTTGTTTAGTAAGCTAAAGGTGTTATTTGGTGCAAATTAGTTTCCTCCCTCTATAGGCAACATTACTCTGGAAACTGAATTTAATGGATTTAACTGGAGGTGTTCCCATCACCAAGCACAAACAACAGTCAGCCAAGTTTATGTTTGTACTTCTTAATGTGCTATAAAAGGTCTTACCCTGCATCCCTGGAGTGTTTCAAGACCTGATAGAATACGTCCTGACCATCCTGGCCCTGCTATGAGCAGGACATGGGATTAGAGATGTCCTGAAGTCCTTTCCAGCCTGAGGTATCTTAAAGACCTTTAGGCCCTTCTTTGTGATTAAATAAAGCACCATTGCCTTTTGAACACTAAGGCTTGGGACCAAATTTATCTCAGTCCCCGTACACCCAGGACACCACCAAGTTTTACAATTTCTTTCTTCCCGGTAGGGACTCACCACATTAGTCTACTGGTAATACTGGTAACCTACTGTCTTTGACTCCTGGAGAAATTTGTATAAGATTGTTGGAAATGCCAATGCAGACACCATCTTTCATACAATTTAAGCATGCTATTTCCCTCTATGAAGTACTCTTTTGGTTTTGCATGCCCTTCTCTTTACCTCCTTTTTCTCCTGATGACTTTCTTGAAGAACAGCACAAACCCCATAGCAGCCCAGCACCTTTCTCAGTTGGCATACTGTAAAAAAAATGTAATTAGATATATTTAAAAAACAATTGGATAAATTCACCAGACTTCCGTGATGAAATTTTACCTGTCTTCAAGGCCTTCTCAACAGCATTATGATTCTGGAAAGCTCCTTGAACAGGTCCTGAGTATCTTAATTTATCTATGCCCCTCCTAGCCCCCAGCTGGGGCCCAGCAGTTCTCTGCAACACAAGGAAGAGATGCTCAGTGCAAGCACAGTGACTCCAGTGTGTCTGACTTGCTGAGTAGTGAGCAGTAGCCTGTGGCATTTTAGCTAGCCCTGCTCAGGCATCCCATGTCCAAAGAACATGGCATCTTGACAGGTCATGGGAAGTAACAAGAAACATCCTTGCTAAATTTGACTTGCCTAGGACAAACCTGTATTTTTTTTTTAAGATGAAAACCCTTCTCCTTTGTTTTTAACTGTACTGGAGGGATGAAATTAACTTAAGAGGGTTTGTAAATTTTCTGCTAAGTTTTCTGGAATGTGTTGCCACAACCAGTGATGGTGTAGCTTGTTATTTATATCATAAATCTGCCCTTTTATTGAGTCTTGTACATTGAATTCTATATTCAGCAAATGCCTCTTTACTGCACAAGGGAAAATATTGTACCCAGTCTTCAATGTGTGACAATATTATTCTTCAGTAGGGGAAATGGGAACAGAGATAATAAATAGTATTATTTGAGGAAGAAGCTCTTGAAGAAGCAGAAGAGACATTTCTCACAGTAAATGTAGATCTTGTCAGCCAGTGCTGCTCCCCTATGAAAGACCCCGAAAGTTCTAGTATGAACATGTAAGGCTGCCCAGAAGAGAGCTCTATGTTATGTCTGCATTAAGAAATTAAATCTGCCAGGGACAAAGACATGCAGTATCTAAAACTAAACCTTCTCTCCCTCAAGATCACAGGAGCTGCTGTGAAATGCCTGTGGCAAAATGTCTGTGGCCCCATGCTTATTCCCAGCCCATACCTGGGAACTCTTCAGTGCTTGCTGGGCTGAGAGGGGCCAGAGACCTTTCTGACTCTTTAATGGTGTTGTCAGCTGCATTCCCACATCCAAGGAGGCTCTTTGGCAGCCTTTGACCTATTATTGTAGACATAGGCTAGAAGTCCTGCAGGGTGAAATTACGTAGTGAAGTGCGCCTCTGTGTGTACGTGCCTGTGTGAGGATGAGTGCAATTTTAGGTTCTGTGCAGATGGGTTTCTAGCACATCAGGCTCTCTTGTCCATAGAGGTGGCTGTCATCATACGTGCATGAAACCATGGGAACTGTAATTTGACCTGAGGGCTGACAGTAAATCTGCAGAATTGCTTTCTCTGCTGAGTCCTGCAGCAATTAGCTTGTTATTGTAACTGCTGTCTCTCACACCCAGCCACCATCTCCCAGACCTGTCAGCTCACGATTAATAGCCTGATGTGTAATTCTCCCCTGTGGTTTTTTGTTGTTTGGTATTACTCTGGTTTTGTCTGGCACAGAGTTAGTTTCTCTTCAGTAGCTGGTACAGTGCTGTGTTTTGAATTCAGTGTGAGAATAATGTTGTAACACACTCATGTTGTTGCTAAATTGTGTTTATGCGGAGTCAAGGATGTTTTTGTGTCTCATGCTCTGCCAGTGAGGAGGTAAACTAAAAAAGTTGGGAGGGAACATGACCAGGAGAGGTGGCCCAAAGGAGACAAAGGGATATTCCACACCATAGAACACATTTCAATTATTAAACTATTCTTACCTCAAGCTACAAGTTTTACATTTGATTCTTCTCCACAACCCTCTGGAATTCAGGGGGGAAGGTGGTTGAGTGAGTGACTGCATGATGCTTATTTGTCACTGGGGTTAAGTCACAGCAGTCCTTTTTGAGGAGCTGCACTCTGGTTTTGTTCTGTTTTGGTTTGGTTTTGTTAGTTTTGGAGTGTGGGTTTTTCAAAGTGCGCCTGCTTAGAATAAAATATGTCTTAAAACCCAACTGATGTTCAGTTGTACTCATGGAGTGCTCAAAAAAAGTAAAGTAAGCAGGCTACTAACTTGTCATGTTTTTCTGAACATAACCTGCTGATACCAAATCTTTTGGCTATGCCAAGAACACAGAAAACAATCCTTAAGTTGATTTTAAGGATTTCAGTAAGCAATGTGATCTGATGTTTAAATAATTTGAAGGAAAAGCCTTGACTACAGGGTTTGCCAATGGCATCCTGAATATTACATATTGATTTTATATACATTTTTACATATATATGTATTCAGATATATACATTTTTACATATATATGTATTCAGATATATACATTTGTTTTAGCTGAACAAATCCTTGAAAACAAGTTCTTGGAAAACCCACACATCAAACTTGGTGGAGTATTATTGCATAAGAAAATTGGTCTCTGGGAAATCAGAGACAGGAACACCTGACAGAAAGGACATTTTGGAGTCCATTTTCATTGCATGCAAATACATAATCCATATTTCTGGGACAGGAAAACTGAAGGTTTTGAATGGTTGAAGACTGCATTTCCCATTCAAAACTCTATCTGTATGCATTGGATTTTTTTAGACTTGTGGGATGCATGCTGGTGCTGCTGAAGTCAATACATGTTTTTCTGTTAGCTCCAACAGAGCAGGGATTTTACATTATGGTTTTAGCTGGTCCTCTACTTGGCTTAAAATCAGATTTATGAAGAAATCATAAATCTGTGTATCTGTAAAACCAGAGCTTGGCCCTTTTCTTCCCCATGACATGTACTGGATAAGCTATTTGCACAGATTAAACTGCATCTTGTCCATGAATATTTATAAACAGAAAAAAATGAATAATTAGGAATCTCAAGACAGTAAGGCTAAACAACAGCTACCTAAGAAAATCTGTTGCTTAGACTATATGTCTGCTAAAGCATTTTTCTAATCTTTTCTGAAGCTGTTTGTCCAAGCAGTGGAGATAAATCCTGTTTCTTCCTTTTGAAAACAAGCAAAAAAACCCCAAACCTTTTTGTTCAAAGAGAAACTTAAAATATCTCAGTCAAAATTTTGAACTTAACTGTTTACAAGCTGTCTGTTAGTAGAAAGGCACAATTTCCGTTGCTTACATGTTTTTCCAATATTCAGCTATATTTCTTGTTTGTGTCCCTAGTTTTCGTGTTCATGTGGAATACCTCACTCGAAAACTATGATGCTGGATGGAAACTACAGTGAATCTGATGCCAACAGCCTAGCAGGGTATACAAGAAACCAGATGGTACCAGAAGAAGAAAAACCAGAAAAGATGGTTGTGCATCTAGCCATGAGCAATGAATCTAATTCCTCAAGGAAGAGAGGCCTGAAGGGCCATGTGGGCTTGCGCATCATCCAGAACACTCATGCAATTGATAAATATTCAAGATTAATATTCCCAGGCACCTATATATTTTTTAATTTGATATATTGGTCTGTCTTTAGCTAAGCATGCTGGCACAGCAGTGACTGAATCAGAAGATGTCAACAAAACACTTTTGCTGGTACGTTTTTTGTCTTATCTGGACACAAAGCTAGAAACCTGATTATTTTATTGCTTCTTTGAAGGGTAAATGGGAGGACACATCCTCCAGGAGGCAAGGCCTCAGGGAGGAACTTGCTGTGCTGGTTGGTTCCCAGCCCACCCCCCTGCTCCTGTGCTTTATGACACATGCCATTTCTCATACTTGAAAATACGTGTCCACCATACACCCAAAAGGTGCTGGATGCTCGTTTGGGGCTGGCCACACTGGTGGTGCCTGCTGTGCAATGGACAACCAAAGACAGTGCTCATGTGAGCTGTAATTAAATAAATGCAACTTGTGTGGGGACGTCTGGACCGTGCTTCTCCTGTAAGGAAACTGAATGAGCACTTCCCTTTACTTTTGAGAAAATTATTTTGTTTTTTCTTTGGCATATAAACATAACTTTTTTCTGTTGTTTTGTGAAGAACACCTCCTTTTAAGGGTACGGATTCTGCTTTCTGTCTGGATAGGACCTTCATCAGTACCATTAGGACAGCTGGCTGGCCAGGATCAGCTGGGCTGCTTACAGAGCACAGGTGGTATGTTTGTGTCATCGGGGTTTTTTTCTAGATTACAAAGTGCAGCCCACAAACTGTATATCCCAATGTGCCTCTCCCAATCAACACAATGTCCTTCTGTTCAGGCATTTGGGATCAATAGGGTTACATGTCTGCCAGAACCTCTCTGCAGAAACAGAGGCATGTCAGAGATTAAATGGCCAAGAATAATACTGTGGGTCTAAGGTCGATGTAAGTCCTTTGAAGCTGCTGCACAGCATTGTAACAGGCTTATGTGCTTGGCAGTTCTTTTCCTATCCTGTGATACCTCCCTTTCCTTTGCTAACAACACTGACAGCAAACCCAAATGTAGAAACATGATAGCAACAAGAGAGCGATGCTCAGGTTTGTGTGGTCCTTATTTTAAGAAAACACCGTGACTTTTTGGCTGTGGTGGAGATTATGTACACCAAAACACTTGTTTCCCAAGCTGAAGCTGAGCAGTGGGGTCAGAGCTTGACATGTGAAGAGCCAGGACTAAGGTTAGAATAAAGAAAAAGCAAACAAAAATACTGATGTAACTGTAATTATTTGTCAGCACGTGAAATTTTCTGCTTACCATAGCAGGCATTCTTAAATCCTAAATCTCAGGGGATGTAGAAAGTAGCAGAGAAATGTCAACTCTTAGCTGTCAACAATACCCAGGTTTTCCCTTGTGCCTCAAATATTACTGCCTAAGTCAAGCTGATGATCGTCGCGATTTAGTGGAAACAAAATTTATGACAGAAGCTAACATTAACAACTTTTATCAGCCCTTTAATCAGCCATGTTAATAACTGATATGAATGGAATTCTGTCTGGTCATAAAAGTAAGAAACCACAGCCCTGAAATTGCTGGCAAGAAGAGGAAGGACAGTGTCTGAGGGGCAGGGTTGCCTAACCTGCCCCTTGACTCCTGAGTCACCAGGACAGGGCATTTGCCACTCATTGCTCATGGAGCTGAAACCTGGATACTTCCCACATTGACAGGCGGAGATCACTACAAGAAAGACACAAAAAATATTAAAGAAATGGACCACTCATCTTTTGAGAGGTTAATGCCTGGACATAACAATGCATTCTTCAGCATTAGCAGTTTTGAGTGTAAAACAGGAGCCAATGTCCCAGCTGGCAGCAGGACAGTTGCAGCAAAGGGACTTTTGCTGGGGAAAGGCAGCAGAACTACAATATGAAGCCTCCAGAGAGTTCAGAGAGTGAGAAACTTGGTTCCTGTGCCCCCCTGTTCTGCCAGTCTTTTGGCATTACCCATGGCACATGCCATTTAACCTCGCAGTGCCTCAGCTCCTCCACCTAGAAAGTGAGGAGCGCTAGGATTTGCCTACCTCATAAGGTGCCGAGGGGCTCACCAGGCTTAGAAAGCACGTGTGTGGGGCATGCCTATGATTTCTGAGCAGGTCACCCTGTGGGAATCCAATTTTGTGTAAGTTACCAGTGAGTTCTTCAAATGCGTCCTCTGAACCAGCCCAGCTGGAAGAAAGCAGGTATCTCTCCTGCCTTATGATGCTATTACAACTCCCCTGCATTACAATGATATTAAACCAGGGATAAGTGTAGGCAAACAGCCAAAAAGTGAGCGCTGTCGATGAATAATGCCTCCTGGCATACAGAACCCAGGAAGTCCTAGTGCTTTACTTTGCCATTTCTTTTTATTACACCTCCTGTTCCCTTAGAAGTTACGTGATGGCAAAGATGTCCTTCAGCTCCTATCATCTTTGTACTAGCATTCCCAGTAGTTTTAATGTCTAATAGGCATCTTTTAGAGAGGATACCTTACTGTTATTTTATTTGAATGTGTATATAACTGATAGAAATTGATGTCTGCTTTTGTCAGCTTATAAAACCATCAAGAGAGTATTTTTCCACTAAAGTGAAAAAACACTCCTCCTCTATGTTAGGCATTACTTAAGCTCATTATTAATTGAAATGGTAAATTAAAAGTAAAGATGCAAATAAAGCCAAGACTTCTCCTTCAGTCAGCATTATGAATTATATTTTTCTGTTTATTCAGAGGAGAGTGTCTAGGCATGAAGCTAGAACAAATATTTGAAGTGTGGTATTGACAATGTATTTCACCTTTGATTTCCCCTGGATTACAAGGGACTCCATGAGCATTGTCTAACTTCCAGTTGCCAGATCCCAAAACCAGTGTTTTGACAGAGAGTGCCTGAAGCTGGGCTCTGAATGCTGTTTGATGGATACAACCCAATTCTGGGAAGCACTGAGCAGATGGACAACGAAACTACCAAAGGAGAGGATTTTCAGAAGTGCACAGGAGATTTGGGCAAATTGAGGTCACTGATGAAAATGCCTTCTCTGGACAACCTGGTCCAATTGCAAAGAGAAAAAATGTCAGCTCTGCTCATTCTAGGTCTGACTCCCTTGTAATTTTACTTCTAACCAAATCATGTCTTCAAGAAAAAGTAACTATATAGATGTGTGCACATATGTATAATGTGTATGCAAGCATAATGTATAACAAAGGAAGACACTGGGATGTGTACCTATGTTAAATATTGTCCATATGTGAAATTGTAATATATTGTATGTAAATTACCATTTATTATGCCCAGAAAACTTACTATGTTGACTGAAAAAAAGGCTCTTATTGTCAGTCAAGGGCCAAGAAATGAGGTAATGGAAAAAATATGGGTTCTCTTTTTTTTCTGAAAAATGAGGTGTTGAGAAGGATACAAGCAATGCTGATGTTAAACTTGTGCACTCAGTACAATCCACTGTGCTGATTGCTGTAATCAAACCTACTAATAAAATAACAGATAGAAAGGGTGGAAAAGAGTCAATTTCATGGTGTGAACTTTAAAATGTGATTTTAATTCTGTTTGGAAATCTGTTACCTATGAGCTTATACCCAGGGGCAAACGATTTGAATAAACACCTCATTTGTAATTGATTTCAAGTAAAAAGCCATTTCAAAAGGTGGAAGAACTGTAGTGGAAGCATGTGAGTACTTTGAAGTATGCAAAGCTCTTTGGGAAAAGAGAGCTGTTAATCACAATTATAAGCTATGGAGACCTTTTATGAAAACTGCAACCCACAACTGAAAAAAGTTTAATAATCGCTTTACAGTTAATGGCACGTTTTCAAAAGATCAAGTGGCAGGTATGTATCCCAGTCTCCATCTGACTACAAATGAGAACTTGTCATTTAATTCCTGCTTTGTGCCTTTGAAAACATTGTCTCCATGCTTCCCAAAGGAAGATAAAACTGCTCCTAGGTCCCAGTTGCCAGATCTCAGCTATTATCCCTAATGCAGACTTATGGAACTAAAATAAATGTGCATGGGTGAGGCTGATGCCTAAACCACTGAATGATGGTTATTGTCTGTCAAATTTCCACAGTGGAGAGATTACAGCAAGCTACAGCCTAGCTAAGTGAGATACTGCCCCGGTGAAATGTAAAGAGCAGGAAAATTTATTTAAAAAACAGCAAGAATTTAGCACTATTAAAATTAAAATGTAATCCAGTCTCACATTAAGCTGATTAATTACTTTGCACAAATGACATTTGAAATAATGTATCAGGGTCATTACCTTCCTGGCCAGAGGAGTTATCATTTCAGATGAAGAGAGAAGGGAAATAGCGCACAAGCACGGAAAAGGTGCCGCTCTTGGCATCCAGCTCTTGTGGAAGGACAGGAGCGACCACCAGGCTGAGCAGGACCTGCTGTGGAGGCAAGGGTGAGGGGAACCAACTTTCCCAAGGTACTCAGTGCCTGGGAATCACACATCACCATGTGGCACTCCTTGGTTTGGGCACAAAAGGTTATCCTTTGCCAGCAGGACTGGGATCCCCATCAGCTTTAAGGTAGCCATGAGAGGCGGTGCAGCGCAGGTGGTGTAGCCATTTTGGCCAGAGGTTTGGGCTCAGTTCTGGCCATGTGTGTCTTTAGCTGGTCCTTGGTCAGGGTTTCACACAGGAGCCATGTGGCCGTGGCAGCCACGGGCAAAGTCCCCTCCATACCAACAAAAAGAGACACGCCAGCTCCCAGGTGTACCCCCACCTCTCGGCTCATCCTGCAGCACTGAAGACATGGGGACAACGGCGTGGGCATGGCACAGAATGTGTGCCCCTTTGCAAGCCATCCCTTTGCAAGGCAGCCAAGGATCAGGACAGTACTGCACTGCCCACTCCCCAAAGCAAGTAGCAAAGCCCTTAGCAGATAATTTGACATCTGATTTTTAATATTTCCTCCCTTTGAGAAAATGTTGAAGACTCCTTTTGGCCAGTTGTCCAAACTGGACTTCTTCCACAAGTCTTTTAGGGGTCTCTGAGTGTGTATATGTGCACTTGCAACCATAGAAATTAGCTTAGGAGGCATGCCTGGCAACTCAACCCGTGCAAAATGCATATAAATGATGTGGAAAAAAAGAAGGAAAGATTTTACTGCTCTACTTGTCATGCAGATTTATAGAAGAAAATTGTGTGTTTAGCTTAGAGGGAATTCAGAGTGGGAAATGAAAGGACAAGTTAATTGTAACGACAGTTTGAATTACTTGAACAAATATATTTTGGGAAACGGGATAGAACATTAGAGCTGTAAAACTCTCTACCCTCCTGGCTCTTTCCACTTTATCTGGATTTTTAATAGGGTCCAAATTAATTTCAACCATGAAATTTTAAACCTTTCTTATTAAGGTGCATAATGACCACATTTTTATTGGTACAGATGGGAGGAGACCTTTGGTGCTCTGCACAGATTGTAATTGTAGCAGCCTCCAAGTAAAAATACTGCTCATTGTGCATCTAGAGTTTCAGGAGAGCTGCCATTCCACAAAAGAGGAAAGGCAGAGTTATTCACCTGTTGGGCAGGGACACAAGATGCTCTCCAAGGAGCTGCACAGGAGAAAGAGCCTATCATTTGCACCAGATAGAGGTCTTGACATCTAACTCATACTGCTGGGTGCTCAGGTATGGTGCTGGGGGGGACTTCACAAGACCCTCTGAAGAGGAAACAAAAGGGAACTCCTGCTTGGCCAGACCTGGAGACACTAACCACCTAGGTGGTCATCACCCTAACCACAGCCCCCATCCACGACAGCACCATGGATGCAAACTGCCACCCTGGGGAAGGTGACAAAGGATGTTTCCTCAGGGCTTGGTCCAAGTTCTGTGCCTCTCTGAGATATTTTCTTTATGGGGTCAGTGTCCCCTTGCCTGAAAGGTCTCTGAGGTGCTACCAGGGTGGCACAGTGAAAGAAATTTCTCTTATTCTGAGGCTGAGGTGGGGGCTCTCTCTGTGTGTTCCATCCATGAGGGAGGTTGGTGCTCAGTCTGAAAAGTTGGTGTCTGTTTGCAGGATCTTCCTGTCAGATTCCTGCCACATCAGACCTTCCTTTCATCCCAGTGGTGACCTAGGAGAGGAAGAGGAGGAGGAGCTCTTGCTTTGAAGGGCTCCTTTGTTTGGAGAAGGGATGGTATATGATACAGAAAGCAAATGAAAGGATTTAAATGGGAGGCCCTGCTGATTGCTTGGGGTCAAATGATCTGTCCTGGGCTCTTGGGCACTCTGTGCCCTAAATGACAGAGGAGATGCAATTCAATTTTGAACTGAGATGCTAAATGGAAATGGCACCTGCTGAGCTGCCATAAGCCTTCACCACCACTCACACAGAGTAAGGCTGGGGCGGGAGCTCTGTGTATGTGGTTCTGTACCTCATTAACCTGTACAGGAATGCCTGGAGCTGCCTGGTGGTGATGGTACCCAGCAGGGATGCTGCCAAGGAACAATAGTGCCCATCAGTTTCCTCTTCCCCATGCTCAGTCTCTCACGGAAGGGCTCTCCCCATCTCTTACCCACCCTCCTGCAGATGCAGCTATGCAGTGCTTAGCAGGACATGACTTCCTTTAAAAAGAAGCAAAAGTACGGAAAGAGGCAAGAAGAGGAAAAAAGTCCTCCCCCCCAAATGAAAGTAAGTATTTTTGTGACTGTCAAAGGCAGTATTTTGCCAAGGCATTAGCCACTCCTTGGTTCTCCAGCTTTTCTTTAGTCACAGCTGTAATGTTTATGCTTTCTCCTCCTCAGTTCTCTGGCAGCTGACATAAATATTACAGAATGTCAGTATTCTTCCCACATCTCAGCTGGTGACAGAAGCCATGAAAATAAGTGACTAACAGCTCTAATGCAAAACCTTTGTGCTGGTGCTCTGCCAAGGGAAGGGACCATTGAGGCTGCTTCACAAATACAAACGCTGTAAGGTTTCCTTACAATGTGAATCCAATCAGTTGAAGCGATTTAATCGGGAAGAGGTAAAACAGCCTTGTAAAAATAATAAAAATTAAAATCTGTTTGATTTCACAGAGGAGGAAGCCTCAGAAAGAAGTCCTAGGCTTACTTTCACTTCACTGGACTGGCTGGATGGTGGGTGCAGGTCCAAGAGGCAGCCCAAAGGAGGACCACCAGTGCACCCAGGACTGGAGCAGCCACCCAGGATGAACCTTAGACCCAGAGTTTCATTCCTCAATCACTCTATCCCATGCTGCTGAGCTTCCACCTAAACTATTAAATGCTCACAGTTGCTTCCAGGCACATCCACTTCCAGTATGGAGGCTTCCCCAAAGCTTCATGGCCACTCCAAAGCATGTTTCTGGGCCCTGGCTCAGCCTGTGTGGAGCAGAATGCCTCAATGCTAATATCTCATGAGCCTCCAGGCCCAGCTGCCTGTCCAGGCTCAACACTGTGGTGTTAAACTGCCCCTGGTGTCACTTCCCAGCTGCCTCCCTGAACATGGAGGTCCTTCAACACCTCAAGCACCTCACCCATCTCCCATCCCAGCCTCCCCACCTTCTGCTGTCAGTAGAGCAGCTCATGGAGTCAAAGGCTTCACATGCACTTGCTGCCAAACAGACACCCCTACAACTGTCCTCTGGTGTCTACCTTGATCCTTGTTTCTGCTCCCCAGAAGGCTGTGACAGGAGATCAGGAGTCACCCAGAAACAAGATGAAAAGAGAAAGAAGCTGAAAAATGTTTGTCAATGATCAGGAAGAATAAGGAGGGTGAAGCTGCTGAGCTGGGTTCCCTGAGTGCTTGGGTGGAGCACACACACTTGGCACTAGGGCTCGGTGTGTGCCAGGTCTCAGGCACAGCACAGCAAGGCTCAACACATCTCCAGCACTGACACCTTTTTGGCCAAGGAACGATAGTCCTAGGGCATGTCCCCACCGCCAGGACAAGGCTGCCATGCCAAGTGCTGCCGAAACAGTCAGGCCAAACAGGGCTGGGAGGGGACCAGGCAGCCGAGGCTCCTGTGCCTGAAGGCATCATTGGCCACATTTAGACCATTTCTGGCAGGTGCACGTGCAGACTGCTCTTAAAAACCTGCAATGCCACAGCCTCCCCAGGGAGCTTCTACCAGTGATTGACCAGCCTTAAAATTAGGAAGTGTGCACTGGTAGCTCTGCTGAATCTCCCTTGCTGGGTCTGTTAAGCCCTGTGGGTATGAAATAAAGTTTATGTACAGTTTATGTACCTAAATTTGTGCAGATATATCTCGTGTTTCCTCTGCTCTTCACTTCCCTGGACTAAGTGACCTCCACTTTGTCTGAGATCCTCCTCAGAGTTCCCCAGTTTGTTTACAGAAAAATCTCACACAGCAGCCTTACTTCAATCCCAGAATGGTTTGGGTTGGAAGATACCTTAAAGACCATCTTGTTCCAACTCCCCTGCCATGGAGGTCCATTAGATCAGGTTGCTCAAAGTCCCATCTAACCTGGCCTTGAACATCTACAGGGTTGGGGCATCCACAACTTCTCAGGGCAACCTGCTCCAGTGCCTCACCACCTTCACAGTAATTAATTTCTTCCTAATGTCTAATCTAAACCTACCATCTCTCCATTTAAAACTGCTTCCCTTTGTCCTGTTGCTATCAAGCTATACAAGGCCTGCTTGCATCCATCATTTCCTTCTGCAGAAGAAGTGGCATGATTTGAGATTGGAATTTGATTTTTTTTATTTATTATACTGCAGAGAGGTGGTAACTCTTTCATGAGCAACAGTCCCAGCTTTTCCATAACACCTGTTAAGATTACCTGGTAGCCCACAAGTGACTCATTTTGCACATGTAAAAAACTCCCACCAGGCAGAGTAAACCAACAACTTAACCATCAATGAACTCATGCATTCCATAAACGCATAGAAGGGCTTTTCCATGCCTACAGCATTGCTGCAAACTTTGGTTCCTGCCATGGAGGCAAATAATGCCTTCAAGTATAATCCAAAGCTGGACCGTTTACAGACAGGTCTTTTATATCAGCTTGACTGCTGGTGAGCTGATGTTTCACCCTGCATCCAGGCAGCAGGGAGGCAGGAGGATGGCTGAGGCTCTGCCCTGCCCTGCCCAGCTGCCCTCGCTCCC
The DNA here is from genome assembly GCA_013399835.1 of Leptocoma aspasia. Taxonomy (NCBI): domain Eukaryota; kingdom Metazoa; phylum Chordata; class Aves; order Passeriformes; family Nectariniidae; genus Leptocoma; species Leptocoma aspasia. The sequence continues at coordinate 359,216 of VXAX01001416.1, read as the reverse complement.
CTGCACCAGCACACACGTGGGCAGGCAGGCGGGAAGCTGGGCCACGTGAATGCCTGGGATATGGATAAGTGCATTTTCATATTACATCTAATGTAATAAGTCAGTTAAATGCCCCTAGTCCTGGGAGGGCAGCATGTTAATAAATGGTCGTTACCAGCAGCTGACAGTTGGTTAGCACAGATTAATTCCTAATGAAGAAAAAAACTCTTTATGTAATGTAATGCTTCTGGCTGGGGATCAAGGGTTGCAATCATCCACCCACAGCAGACCTTTAAATCCGGCTTTGTTCCTCTGTGGGAAAAATAGACAAAAAAACCCAAACCCTGCTATTTTTTAAAGGTTATGATTCAGCCAGCGTCACTCAGATTCTAATTCCAGGAGCACTGAGCTTGTTCCCTAAAGAGAACAATATGTTACACCATGGCCTGGTGATGCAGATGTGGCAGAAGAGGTGGTGTGAGGCAGGAGAAGGGCACTGTGTGGACCCTGTGCCCCAGGGTTGCAGAAGATGGCCTTGTGGGGGCACACCAGGGCTCTCACACCTGCAGGGATGGTGCCGACTCCCTGACCTCAGCCGCGGGGGTTTGCGGCTGTCCGATGTCAAAGGAGTCGCCCTGGGAAGGCACAAGGAGCAGGGATGCAGCTGTACCGGGCTGTGAGATGGGCTGTGAAAAGCAGGAGGTCAAAGGCAGCTTAAGCAGCAGGGGTTTTGGCAGGGGACTGTGCAGCTGCCCAGATCCAGGCAGTCGATGCTGTGGAGGATGCACACACAGGGACTTTCACCCTCGCAGCCGTCAGGAGGCTCCCGGAACCTTTATTTCCACTTGCAAGGAAGCAAGGCGTTCCACTGACTCACTGATTTTCCTCTCCCTCCCTTAAGACATTCCCTGAGATGCTGGCTCCTGGGCTACTCTGCAGGTGTCACCTTCTCTCCAGGCTGTGCCAGTGTCACCTTTGCAGAGGGAGCTTGCAGAGATGCTTGCACCCACCCCAGCAGGGGGTCTGAGATATTCTGCCAAAGTCATGGGACCAAAAGCTAAACTCACCGAAAAGCTAAATCCCCTGGAATACCAATAAATAATGTCAATAATTACCAGTTAAAAAGCAAAATCACTGTCATTTACCCTGTGACCTAAGGATATGGATACAATAAAACTGCTTCACATGCAGGAAGGTAATTTGTACTTGTGAGGTCTGTTTTTTACTACATCTAGTGTTATTCATTATCTGATAAGAATCTTCCTACTAATTTACTGATGATCTGAGGAATTTTACAATAATGTCTTAAAGCAAGAATTATTCCATTTTACTTGAGCATCTTATCTTTTGCAGAACACTGACTTACACAAAATAAATGTCCACAACTTGTGACACAAGAACAGGAGAAGGCAAAGGAGGCCCATATCTCTTGAGCAGCACGGCTGCTCAGCAGGTGAAATGGGATCTCTCAGATCCTGGGGTTTTCTTTCATCTCCTTTTCGCTTCACCTTGTGTTTCTGCAGTGACGCCAAGCTGTGGAAAGCAGATTAAATCTGTAAGAAGCGTGAGAACAAAGTAAGTTCTGTGCAGGCAAAGGGCTTGAAACAGGGAGAAAGGCTGGTGGCAGAGATACTGTCACAGGCAGAGACTTCAAAAGAGGCACAGCGGGTGATTGAATTTGCAGCTGAACAGCGCGGCCAGAGCGAGGTACGCGTGAGCGAGGCTGAACTCTGCAGATTTCTATTTAAACAGCTCCTTAGAGTTTTTGCCATTTATGTACACTGGTGTTAAGGGGACCTGGAAGAGCCCTGTTCTCATGTGTGGGAGCATGATGTTGCCCCTGAGGCCATCTCCCCAGCTCCTGAGGATGGGAGGACAGGGGCACTGCCACTGAGGGACTGTCCTTCCAACGCAACAGCCCAGCCAGCAGCACCCCCAAACTGCTCTGCAGCTTAAACTATACACTGTGGCAGATAAGAGGGGTGGAAAGAAACACTATGGGGCTGCTGCTTAGGGAATACATGTCCAGAAGTGCCTAACAACCAAAGGTCTCTCAGCTGACAGTACCTGGGTGACCAAAGGAGGCTTCCCAGCAGGCTGCCATGCAAGCAATGTGGGTTGGGTACTAATGTGAGCAGATAAAATGGTCAACAGCCCCTCTCTGAGTCTTTTTCACATGCTGTTTTTTACCAGTGAAGTCCCTGAGCAGCTTCATGCTTCCTAGCACAAAGCAAAATCCAGCTATGTTTTACTCATGGACAACTCTTCATATGCTGTGATGGAAATTACAGGCCACATTTATAGCCAAGAGAAAATTTGTGACACCAATACAAAGTGAGCAACAAGACGAAAATATCCAATTATTGACATCACAGATGAAACAGCCCCATTATCTCTCAAAAATGCTGAATGTTTTCTAATACTTTGTCTGGGCTATGAAAGAAGTTACTGTTAAAGGGATGCCAGTCTGAAGACTGTTAATGGCTTTTTTGGCTCTGTCACACTGGACAACATCTTTAATGTCAAATGGAGAGATAAGCTCTCATAAGGAGCTATAGAAACCGTGTGCAAAAAGCATGTACAGATTAATAACAACCTCCAGCACTAGAAAAAGACAAAAAAAAATCAGACAACCTTTTTTTAGAAATCTCAATATAATCTTGAGGTTTGCAATTTTAAAAGAAAGAAGTCTTAAAGAAAAGTTCACCAACATTTTCTGTCTCTAAACATGCTGCTTTTAGATGTATCTGCTCTGTATTTTTTGGGGTTTATTTTGTTTCTTTGCTCAGCCTTTTCTCAGAAGGTGGGGAAATGAAGGAAGTCAACAGAAGGAAAAAGTTTGAAAAGCTTTCAAGGAAAAAGCTTGAAAAGAAATATTTTATTGTAGAGGGGAAGATTGATTCTCTTTTTTTAAAATGTTAGAGAAACAGCATTCTCAGAGCTCAACTCTGGGTGGTAGCATAGGACACCCTACGCTGACCACAGATGACAATCATGGAAAGGGCATGATGTGTGTGTGTGTGTGTGTGTGTGTGTATATATTCAGCACAAGTGTCATCCATTGTGTTCCTACATACCACAGACTGAATTTCTGGAGAAGATTCCTGATTTTCCTGGACTGTTTCTGGGCTGACATCAGCCTGCTGTACTGCAAAGCCATAAACTTGCAACTACACATGCTAGTAGTCTGGTTTTTTGGGTCTTTGCCCAGAGCATCTCAAACCACTATCTCCCCTTCTATTAGCTCTGGATTTCTCTCTGAAATAATGACATTATTTTCCTTTAAACATAAACCATTCAAATGCTATTAGTATCAAACCTCTGACAACAAGTTCACTGTTGCCAGAGAGGGAGTAGGAAGGATTTAGCCTAAGAAATCAGAGCCCATTTTCTGGTGCCTGAGAGTTCAATGAAGGAAAGAAAAACTGCCATTTAAACCAAAGCCATTAATGCTAGGCAGCTTTCCATAGCTAAAGAGTGATGCTTTTTGAAGAAGGAGTAAGGAAGGAGGGATAGATATATTTTATTTTGGGGTTTTTGCATCTTTGGGTGAGTTTTACCACCCATGGGAACTGCTCAGCTGGCTCTCCTGAAGCCTTCAGTTACCCACACATTGGAGCGAGTGTGGACTATGGCAATCTGGATTTTATTTCCCACTTCCCCCACCCTGGGCAGTGAGCATCCTTTCCAATCCTCTGCCTTCCCCAGACGCTATCAGGAAGATGTAATTTCCTTCCAGATACAAATACACATCTGTTTATAGTCTTATGCTGGGGTAAACTCCCCTGATACACCAAACTGTGTGACAAAGACGCACCCTGGCCCCTGGGCCATGATGCTGGGGCTTCACAGTGTGGTCATTCCTGCGAGGCCCCCATCTGCTGGGATGGGATCAGGCAGCTTGGAAAAGCGGCTGTGGAACTGCTTGTGGCCAGCAGGTGGAAGCCTGCCTGCACCGATGCTGCTTTCTTGCGCCGATGCTGCCTGCCTGCACCGATGCTGCCTTCTTGCACCGATGCTGCCTTCTTGCACCAATGCTGCCTGCCTGCACCGATGCTGCCTGGTTTTGTGCTGCTGCCTCCAGCACTCAGCACCACAGCCTCCGACACTGCCTACCTGGCTGTCACCCTGTCCCCACTGCTTCCCATGTCCCTGGCAGTCCCGCTGCCCACGTTATACTCCAAGAGGCAGACACCTTGGTCGGTGCTGCTTCCTAATGCAGCTGCCTATTGCAGTGTTTGAGACTCTGGCAAAAACAACAACAACAACACAAAAAAAAAAACAAAGCCAAAAAAAACCCCGGGTTGGTATTCCAGATGGAAAAGCACATGAAAAAAATAGAGTGAATGACAGCAGAATTTCCTCCTTTCTTTTCCCTAATGTCTCTGTACTCCAATAGAAAGAAGAATTGCAGGTGATTCTGTTTCCCTGACTGCCATTACAGGACTTGATCTGTCTGTGCAGTGCTGGGTGTAAGGCTCACCCCCATCCTGCTTCATCCCCGAAGTCACTCCCCAGGTGGGACACAAGCAAACGACATTGGTGGCAGAAGTGGAGCAGTTCTGATGTGGACACAAGTCCTGGGGACAGATAACTGCTCAGGGCCATGCTGTCTTGCTGCTGCTGCAGTTTGTTCATGTCTGCTTACTCTGGCTTGATTGTGCCATGTAATGAGAGCAAGAGGTTGAACTAGAAAGGCAATGTGCTGGGATGAGAGGCTAAAGAGGATACATGTGTGGAAGAAGAAATATGTGCAGAAATCAATGATGTGAGAAACCAAAATGGCCATAGCAAAAATTGTATTAATTATGTTTGTGTTTTTGACAAGGCTTTCCTCTTCTATGGTCTATCTAATACTTTTTAAAGTCTGCCATCTGCTAGTGTGCTTGCAACAAAGTGTACATTCAGTTTTCTCTATTTTATCTGGAAATAAAGCCATGTAAGGTAAAGACTGGCTCTTCTATCTATTCCACCTCAGTGAGATCCTGAGACCTTTCTGATAGATCTTTTGTGCCCCAGTCCCACTGGTGATAAGCCTTGTGCTTGCTGATATACTTCAGTGACTCTTTTCAATGGCCTCCACACGTGATGGCTTTTGTGGTACATGCATGGTTTCATATAATAGGCATTGACCTGGTTTGGAAGGGGGGAAAGAAGAAACCATGGTGAAATGATGTGGAAAAGGTTAAAAAATAAAAGAGCTGGTTTTTTCTGTAACACGACTCACCAACACTGCACAGCTTCATTTTCAATATCCAGCACTCTGTTTTTCCTATGCAACCTCTGCTTCACACCAGGTCAAGGCATCTCTGACCCTGCTGAGTTAGCCTGTTCATCAATGACTTGGATGGAGGTGCAGAGGCCTCCTCAGCAAGTTCACTGATGACACAAAGCTGGAAGAGTGGCCGAAACCCCACAGGGCTGTGCAGCCCTTCAGAAGGGCCGCAACAGTTTAGAGGGATGAGCAGAGAGGAGCCTCCTGAAATTCATCAAAGGTAAATGCAGGGTCCTGCACTTAAGGAGGGATAACCCTGAGCATGGGTACAGGCTGGGGGCTGATCTGGCTGATCTGCTTTCTCTGAGGTGTAGACCTGTTCTCAGCAATGCTCGGCAAAAGGCAAGTGGCAATAGTGACAAGCGGCAGCAAGATACCAGGAGAAAGCTGTTTAGAGAAGCTGTGGGAACTTCACCCTTGGAAGTATGAAAAATTCAACTGTACAGGGTCCTGAGAAGCCTGGTGTGATTGGATCTCTCAGGTTGAAGACCAGAAAGTACCACCAAAACCTTTTAGCAGATTGTACAGGAAAATAGGCCTGTTCACTAGTGTATGGTCAACAGAAAAGAAACACTAACATCAGGACTTCCTCTTAAGGCTCAGTTCATACTGAACAATAAATACTAAATTCAAATATTCTTGCAAACCAAAAGGAAAAATTAAACCCATGGCATGGGATAAATCTCCAGACAGTGGTTGTGTTAATAAGTCTTGATCCCAGGCAATTTCTTGCTATAGCAAGAAACCAGAAACCAAGGCTGATGGTTCCACATCCAGTGAACCAAAATTGCTCCATGACTTTGATGTGATAAGAACCTACCAAAACCTTCAATATACATCTCAAGAGATCAATGATAATTTGTGCTGCAAAGGAACATCAAAATGATGCAAATAAAAATTTTTAAATTATATGAAGACCAAAATTAATAAAAGCTCTATTCCAAACACAAATCTATTATGCCACTAAGACTTGACAAATAATAGTTGTTACTGACCATGCAGCCTGAGAAATGGCAGGATTAAAAGTCATGAACTCCCTCATTCTGCAAAGGGATAAGCAGGACGCTCTGACACTAAAGAATCTTTACATACTAAGCTTGGTCACTTGCCAATAGCAGTGATTTCTATCCTACACAATCATCTGTTGATTCCTGTACACTTGCAGTCAATGTCTGCAGAACAAGACCTCTTATTAGCATTTTATTTCAGTTAAATATTGCAATCAGACTAATGGTCTACTAATTATAGTCTTGTCTCTTCCCATATTACACCATATGGTATCTGCAGACAAGAGGCAGAAGCTAATCTGATGGAGAAACAAATAGCATTTCACTGTATTCAGCCCACTATTTCTATAAAGACACTGACAACAGCAGTAAGACAAACTAAGCAAATCAATATTTTGCTAAATTGACATCCTGGGAGACAATAAAAAAGTCAATTGTTTCAATTAAAATAAAATTTTAAAAACATGTGCAAATACTAGCTGTATCCTGTGCTAAATTTTTTTACAGGGAATTACAGGTTGAGAAAATGGCCTAAAATAACTCCAGTTCATCTCTGTAAATATGGAGGACAGAGCAACTGAGCACCAGTGGGGTTATGCTTCTGGGTAACAGGCTAAAGGGAGACACTGTGAGAAATGGCTGCTGAGGCATTTCTGTTTCATCACAGATGTGAAGACCTGGAAGAACTGCAGGAGTTTGAGATCCAGAGGCAGTGAACAGCACCAGCCATGCTGGTGAAGCTGTGCCAGGCAGGTTTATTTGTGATAACCACCTAGCAGCTTTTAGAGGCTGCCACTGAAGCTAGAATTTCATGTGACAGATTTGTGGCTCCTGTTTGTTGTTCTCTTCCTGGTGTATTTCAATGGAACTCATAATACCTGTTCAGTTTGGTTTTTACTGCTGCTTTGAGGCATCATTGTTACAGTGATGAAGATCAGTAGCAGAAGAAAAGGACCCAACCAGTAATTTTCCAAATGACCATGTATAATTCACAGAGCTTCAGTATATCCAAATGCCAGCTAATATTTTTTCCACACAGAAGTTCAAGGAATATGGTTGTTAGGGTTGCCCCAATCTGCAGTCATGATCCAATGTTAAAAACTGAAAATTTTGCTGAAATGACAGAGCTGGAGATTCTGCAGCATACTCACAGAGGAAAACAAAAGCTACTGGATTTCTTTGTGCCAAAACTAAAAGGCTGCAGTGACTCCAGTGAGGAGAAATATGTAGGAAGCCATTGGGATGGGTTGCCCATGGGCATTCCACATAAAAGGCTCCATCAGAATGGAACAAGACTAGAAAAGTGAGACCTGCTGACATTGATCACATCATTGACTCTGCAGGCATGAATGAACTGTGTGAGTCCTGAGTGCAATGGCCAGACACCATTTGGGACTGGCACCTGGACTGGTGGGCCCACCAGATGAACACCCATGAAAGGGGGTGACTCCAGAGGGATTGCTAAAAGACAACCAATGTGTGCCTGAGATTACGTTTGTCAAGGCAGAATGTTTGACTTTTTTGTCTTTATTTTAAAAAATACAAACTGATATAGCCTATTATTTGTTTAGGAAACTCTTTTTGGTCAATCATTTTGTAAAACTTAACTGTGTTGTTATAACAACCTGCCCTCTGAAGTTACTTCACTGCCAAATTCAGCAAAGGTTGTCACATCCAAACAAATTTGTGTTTCAAAAGCACTGTTCAAATGTATCACTTATCTGGTGCCAATAGTTGATGATTCTCAGCCTGGCTCACTGAATATTTGATCATCTAATCATCTCTTTGTTATGGCCCTAGCATTGGACTTCTCCAGATTCATCCCTGTCCAAGGACTAGTCCAAATCCTTCAGAAAATCATATTATCTTCCGTCAATAAATAGTGAAACAAACTTCACTACTATTGTTTAAAAAAAAAAATCTATTTTAAATTTTTGTTTTGTGGTCTTCCAAGCACTGGATCTTGTAAGAAAATTAATAAAGCTATTTTAATAAATCTTTAGTTTGATGGATAGAGGAGAACTTACTTTCAAGACTTGCCCAGTTTGCATGAACACATAAAGAGGAAATATAACCTTCATGCTTCATACTCTTACAATATTCCTTTTTTAAGCACTAAAGCTAGCAAATTTTATCCATGCCATTTTAATTTTTTTAAACTCTCCATTGGTGTCCAGATTTTCTCCTCATCCTAAAATATGAGCCACATTCTTGACTGTTAGATACAGTCTGGTATCTATGAAGAAGACAGTTTTGTAGTAAGCTGTGGTCAAATGACACTAGTAGTTTCTAGGCCTTTCCCTAGGATATTCCATTTACTCCTTGCCAGCGATCCCTAAGTTTTTCTGGTCTGCTTCATGGCATTGCATGCTTATTCAGGAAGCAGTCTGTGGTTTTTTCCTGCTTTTTGTCAAGAACAGCATAGGATAAAGAACCAGCCTCTTTGGGGAGATAATAGCATTACCTGATGAAGATTTTACATTTACAGTCATATTCAATATGGGGGAGTTTATCCAGTTTTAAAATATTTTAATATTTTCCTTATTTTATCTTGGTACTGTATTGTCGCAGTTCCTTAATAAAAATGCCGTGTGGTGCAACATTAAATGCCTTACAGAAGCACATCATATAGCTCCATTTCCCCTGGCAAACACATTTTAAATTAATCAAAAAAGGATTAACTTGGAAAGATCTATTTTTCTTTAAAGCCATGCTAATTGACATTAATCAAATTACTCACTAACTCTCCATTTATTGAGTGCCATATCAGCCTTTCCAATATTTTGTCAGGCTGAGGGCTGTAATTAGTCCAGTTGTTCCTTTAATCCCCTCTGAATATTGGCAGAACAACTCTCTTATTAAGCACTACTGCCTTCGCTGAATTGCTATTGACAGTTCTGCGGCTGTTCCTCATACCCGTGTCAGCTTTTGCCTTGAGATGGCCCTGCTGGAATCCCAGTGTTCCTGTGTAAGAATTTCAGACTCATCACCTTTCTTTTTTCTTCCATTTTGTTGCTGTTTTTTGAAAAACCTTTGGAACAATTTCTTGGTCGATAGGCAGAGGCCCTTAGCATATTGCTGATGAAATTCCCCATGGGGTGCTGCAGATGAACTGTGAGAACAGTAGAGGAAACTGGGAAACCCTCTTTAATCTATTGTACAAAATGTACGTATTCCAAAAAAAGCAGAATGGCATGAGCTGGATAGGGGGATTAAGGACCAGAATCTAGTAGTTGGAGTGAAATTAGTCCCTGTCTACAATGTCCAGGGTATAACTTTGATCCAGTCTGAATGCTTTCAAATTTTTTAGTTCGGGATCTTCCAACAGAATTCCCTTTAAGGGAGCAGTCCCTCCTAGTAAATGAGTGCTGTGTACTGTGGGGATTAGGATATACTGGGAAGCATCAGGGGAATCCTTGCATCCCTAGTATCCTAAATCTGCCTCACCTAGTACATCTGCTAGCAGCAGACAAAAATCCTTTCCACCAGGCTGCACCAGGCACTGGTATGTAGTTTCAATATTTTAATTCAACCCTGTTAAACTGCTAACAGCAAAGTATACTTCTAAAACTGTCTTTTAATCTCTCATTTATCTTTTACTCTTTTTTTGGTTTTTTGTATCTCCAGTTTTAGTAGCAGAACCTCCACGCAAAAGGTCAGGTGCCCCACAGCCAAGTACACACAAAGCCGCCTAATCCAGCTAAGGCAGCTCCGGGGAATTGCAGGAGGGGCTGAAACAAAGGGACACAGCTCAGCACGCAAGGCACATAATCTCAGACAGAGCAGGCCCGTGGGGAGGCACTTGCAAACTCAAATATTCCTCCACGGGCACAGAGACACATCATGTGGGGAGCAAAGACAGGTTTGGTGAAGACATCCCTGAGGGAAGAGCTCTAATGAAAGGAGAGTGGAACTAAGGAATTAAAGATGTGCCTCGCTGGGGTGTTGTGGCACTGTTGTTCATTTGGGCAGTGAGGAGCAGCAGCTCAGTGCATTAGTCCCCAAGCAGTGCAATTCACTTAGGCACATTGTTTGCTGTAGCCATTCAGGTTTCTGCTCGGTGCTGGCTTGGCCTATTTCCCTTTTCTTTCATGCAGTGCACAATCCATTTAGGGATTTAGAGCAGCTTAGAGGCCCATGTACACTGCCTTGTCTCTATCTGATTTTTATTCTGTGATAAGAAGGCTTGGGGTCACGAGTTCATTGGCACTTGCTCCTCCTTGCCATTCAAGTTGCACAGAAATCTAATTATTCATTAGTGTTTATGATTTCCTGAGGTCCACCAGTGTCCTTATCACTGCTTGGAGAAGTTCCAGGGTTTGCCACAAAAAGCATGTGAAACTGCTCTGATGTGATGGTATAAGCAAGGGGTGCAAGAGACACTAGAGAGGAGCAGGGGCATGAAAACAAATGTGATAACAAAGTGCAAAGGCTATTTGAGGTGAAAACCTTGGCCAGTATAAAGTGACGTGATTCCCATCCTGGTGCACACTTATGCCAGATCACGTAATGATCTTTAACACTGAAAAATAAAATCTTCTTCTTTGGACATTTTCTCTGCCCTACTTTGGCCAGTAGCTCCTGACCTCTGCTCTCCACAATCACAGTACATCTAGCTACAGCCTAGAAAATGATGAATTTGCCTCATGTGCCTGCCGAGGAAATACTGTCTTCTTTCCCTTTCTGTGTGGGCTTCCTTAGTTTTAACCATTCCAGTGCAAATACATATCTTCACACTTCTCTCAACTTCCTGAGGAGTTTGATTTGGAGTCATACAAAGAGCTACAAGAGCTGGGAATGCTAGGAATAGCCACCAGCTCTGCTGACACCACCATAGTGAAACTCATTGGAAATGCCATTTATCCCTAGGTGGATCAAATTCTATTCCTCATCTGTACTAACACCCTCCTTGGATATGGTCCTGTAATCCAACAAACATGAGGGATCTAGCTGACATATTTCACCTCACACAAAGTGAGCATGGATCTCCTGTGACTGTCCCAAAGAATGGAAGTATTCTTCTTAAAAAGGACACAAGTAACGGATGCAGAAACCCCACTAACTTCATATTAAGCCAGATTTTTAAAGTGTCTGACAACACCCATGATACAAGACACTAAAGAAGTAAAAAACTATTCTCTGACCATTGTGTCCTGGAACACAGAGTACAATTTCTGAAAGAAACAGAGCAGCAGAGGAGAAAAAACTTTCCAGAAGCACCTGATCTGTTACACAGGAACTCTTGTGCTCCTCCAGCTCCCACAAACGTAAACCACGAGAGGTACAGTGACACAGTTGTCCATGCTTGCATCAATAGCTTTTAAAGGCAGATGCCAGCTGGGAAGAGGTTAGAACATCTAAATGCTCTTTTATTTGCATCTGCTATAGCTTGATTATAGCTCCAAGACTATTTACACAGAGTGTGGTGTGTATTGCTGCACTTTTTGAAGATTTAGGTAGTTAGTTAAACAAGAGAAGGCTGGGTTGTGATTTGACTGGAGTTATTGTTGTGTCAGACACTTTCACTGCATTGTGCCTTGCCCTGAAGGCACTGAAAGTACTCCGTGGTTCCTGTGGTGTCTGGTGGCTTGTGTGACTGTTCTCTAGACTGGATTTCTGCTCCTGACAAGTTCAGTATCAATATATTGTTAACTCAAAGGCAAAAAAAAAAGTCTCAATTTATTCTTCTATATTCTCATTTTGAAGATGGATAAGTTAGAAATAGAACTGGATAAATACTCTTCTGGAATCAAATGGAAAAAGTATATATTTAACAAATTATTATAATTTGGTTGCACCAAATTGAATCAAAAGTTTATTTTTGTGACATTTCTTATCATGCTTTGTTAATGAAAATCCAGGAAATCCAGGATTAAAGTCCTGAACAGTCTGGGAAACCTCTATTTCTATGCCTCAGTAACAAAGTAAAAGCCCAAGACCTGTTGAACTCCTCTGAGGAACATAGTGATCAAAATGATAAAATCCTCGAGCCAGGAAAGCATCACCAGCTGGCAGGAGCTGAGCAGGCGCTGAGCTGAGCAGGAGCTGGGAGTGGCATTCCTGAGGGGAGATCAAGCTGCTGTAAGTGAGGGCAGCTGCTGGGGACTGCACTCCAACACAACTTCAAACCTTATTCATTGCTACTTACTCAGCAGCTCTGATTTCTTTTACCTTTCCTGTTCAAGATAACTTCTTTCATCTGTCTGAGATGCTTTTATATTTTTCTTGTGGATTATCAATTGCGTTCAGCTCCTGCTCTAACCCAAATAAGCCTGGTGTCTGGCTTCAAGTACAAAAGCATTCCAGGAAGAATGGCTTCTGCTATAAAAAGGAAATAGCTGGCATTTCCTACTGCAAAACTCAACGTTGCTCAGTTGACTTCATGGCTACAGTCCATCCCCACTTCTTGGTCTACTCCTGGATCGGCTGCTGGCTGGCTTTGAGGGATTTGATGCAATCACTTCACATTTGAATGGCTGTCTCCTATCCATAGAACTGGTGTTAAAGTTAGGAAAGTCAACAATATTGTGGCTTTTCCGTTTTAAAATTTGTTCTGAGATGTGGTAAGCATCAGATGTGGGTGGAAAGTTAGTACTTATATTATTACTAGATATTATTATTATTGGGTATCTAGAAAGCAGAGTGTATTTTAAATTTTATATTTGTGAACACTCATTTGATGGGTCAACAAGAAAAAAATGCCAAGGGATTACCAAATCAAATAAAACTAAATAATAAATCAAAATGCAGATATTTTGACATGTATCTCCAGGATATTCTCACAACTGATAAGATAATCTAATAGCAGATAAGATAAAAAGTAAAGTCATTTGAGGAGACTACAGTCAGCTCACAGCTAGCCCACAAGATGTAGAAACAGATGAACTTGTTAAAAATACTGTTCACTGCAAATTATTCACTCTTTTCATATTTGGTATCCAGGGGCTTTTACCTACTGAATGAAAATAGTGCTGTATCTTTAATCTCTAGACATTCTCATGGAGAAAGCAGGCAAAATTAATTTTCCATCTGCTCAAGATCAGTATCAAGCAAAACTGGAGGACAAACTTTTTGAAAGTCCAATTTTTCTGTTTTATTTTTCATATACAAGGCACCTGACCATCTCTCTTCTTGTTCCTGAATGTTTGAATTTTTAGATTTTTTTAAATTTTGATACGGAAACTTTTCATCATTTTTCCTCTGGGAAAACCAGAAAGAAATAGTGCTGGAGGTGACCTTGGGAAGTAATGTAGTCTAACCTTTGGTCCTAGTAAGACAAGATCTGCTATACCTGTCTTAATTATTTCTAGTGATGGCAAATGCAAACCCTTTCCATGTAATCTACTGCAATGCTTCTCTGTCCCTATTGTTAGAAAATATTCCTAGTATCTAATCTAGTACCTAACCTCATTTTTCCCTCATTTTTCCCTCACTAATCTCTCAGTTACCTTTTTGTTCTGTATCTCATGGCCATTTGGAGCAGAGTATTTTCCTGTTTGAAGTGACTTTACATACCTGGAGGCATACACTGTGCCGTTCCTACCCTTCCCAGCCCTTCCTTTGGGTTACCACCCAGGTGGTTTGCAGCTTCCTTGCAAGTCATTTGCAAAACGTGTTACACCTTGCAGGCTAGGAGATAGTCATGGATGGCTGCTCTCGAGGCACAGCAAGATAAACCGAGCTAAAGCTTGCAAATGTTTTGCATCAGTCCTACAGACACTTCAGCAAGACCATGCTTCTCTGTCTTGCTTAGGAGAGTGCTGTGTGAGATGGTGTTGAAAGCTTATCTAAATCAACTGCTTCTCCCCCAGCTCTGAAGCCTGTTGGCCTGTCAGGGAAAGAAGTTTCTTCCACATGTTTACTCCTCAGGAGCCCACATCTGTTCTTCATCTAGACATTTTCTGTAAGGAATTTAGAAGTTGTCTGATTATTTATTCCAGGACTTTTCTATGAATTGCTCATATTTGAACTTTTCTATGAACAACAATCCAAAAAAGGGAAATGGAACACATTTTTTGGCCTTCTTGATATATTCCTTTAGCAAATTCCCTCTGTTAGTGAGAGAATAATTGTTTCCCTCCTCTCATGTGTACCAAGGCACTTCCAGCTGTTTGAGGGCAGCTAAGTGAATTTATAGCTATTTTTTGCTTGTCAATCCCTATTGCTCCTCTGGTGCATAAGAAAAGGCCTTTCTTCTCCTTGAGAAGGATACTTGAATCCGTGTAAATGGAATGCAGGTGATTTTCAAAGTTAAATGGATACAACTTCTTTGAACAGTAGCATTGATCAGTCATCACAACAAGCTGCTGGTGACTGATTGCCCATCTCTTGAAGCCTGCACGAGTTTGTTTAGAAAATGTTTTACCCCCGCAAATCATGAAGCTGAATCTTTGTTGATTGAATGAAATGTTAGTGCCTTTCAGTGTGTCATTCCTGTGGATCCCAAAGCAGTGTAAAAACAAACAAAGCAGTGTAAATGCTCACCAAAGTCAGTAAAGTCACAGCAGTTTAGGCCAGGTAGAGATCTGCTCCCCAGGATTTGTGGAAAGAGTTGGGTGACCGGACAGACTTCTATTTCAGACTATTTCTGAAATAGAAATCCATGGGTAACAGGCAGAGGAAGAAGAGCCTTGGGATGAGGCTGGTGATGTCAGCAGGACACTGGCGAGGTCTCCATGAGAAGGTTCAAGTAGGAACCAGAGCTGTAATGCCTTGAGGGGAGGCCAAGGAGGGTAAACACGGAGCTTTGGGTTGTGCAGGGAGGGTGTGAGCTCCAAACTGAGCAGGGTGGCTGGCTCGACCAGTCCTGTTTCTGCCCATGCCGTTTTATTTTCTTTACCACAAATGAGGATCTTGCCAGCCACATGACACCCGACACACCAGGCCCCCAAGTTCTCCTGCAGCTCTGGTGGTGTTTGCTGCTCGGTTTTGGCAGGATGTCTCCAAACATCCCTGTGCAGAGGGCAGAGCCATCTCCCCCATTCTGTCCTTCCCTGTTCCTCTGAGCACTGGATACTTTCCAGACATGGTGCTCAGCAGAGCACAAGTTGTGAAAGCACCCACCACTCCGGCCACAGCACCACTGGATACTAAAGTAATGTAGAAGAACATACAGGATCAAGTGCTGCTTGTAGAGCTAAATAATTTTTTTTTCTGTAAACTGATATATGTTTATTAATACTTTTCAATTTATTGCAATGCTTGTAACAAACATTACTGCTACACAGATAAGTTTGGTGATTAAAGAATTACCAATGATACCTACCTGACCAAATGCACTACTTCACTTAACAAGGCAGAAATATATATATATATATGTGCCACAGGTATTTGAATAGGGTTCAATTTAAACCAATTAATAAAATAGCCTGTTTGGACTAGAAATAATTGTTGTCTGAGAATACGTGAATTCAACACTGCTAGAAAATCCCTGCCATCTGACGTAGAAGGATTTATAGGTTTAGTGGAAATTGCTTTCCCCACTGTCCAGATTAAATACTGCAGGATGATTTTTTGTATGAGTAAACATCCTTCCAAAAACGATCAGACCGATAATGTCTTAAAAAGAGAAACAGGATCTACATTTAGGTTTTCTTTTTCTTGTATGGACTATTTCTGGATACAAGACCTTCAGGTAACATGTTGACTGTCCATAAAATGCGTTTTAGCATCTTTCTCCTGCTGTGGGGATGGATTTTATCCACTGAATGCAGAACCCACCGACAAGGAAAAGAAATACATGAGGTATACAAAAAAGGCAGGTGAGTCTCATGTTTTTACATTCAAGTAGCTACAGTTTGGATAAATGTAATGTTTTGGGTGATGATAAAATGACTAACAGATAATTTGAGCTTGCATTTGCAGACTGTGATCTCTCAGGCAAAAATATTTTATGTTGTTTCCTTTGCTAATGAGTAAGTTTTAATGCATTTTCTACAGTGAAAATCACTGCTTCTTTCAAAAAATAGGTTTCTGAAGTGTCTCAAAGTCTGAAAGGGTACAAAAAAAGAGGTATTTATATTTATGGTAGTTAAAATGTGATAGAATATTTACATGAAAGTGAAAAGGAAATTTAGGTCCATGAGAATTGTTGCATTCACTGACGATTAGATGGACTTGAGATCTCAGATGAAAACATTCAGAATTTGGTTTTTTGTTCCCATGTAATTTGTTTTATAGACTGCAACAATAGACCTTTTAAAAGGAAAAAAGAAAGTCTCTCAGCAAGGCAATGGTCAGTTATCAGAAGAAACAGAAAGAGCATTCAGTATATTGTATTAATATACTAAAATTATTTAAAACGTTGTCTACTCTTTGTCTGTCTATCTCTCTCTTACAAAAAGATGATGTGATATTTTGCTCTCACTGTCTTGTAGACAGCCATTTTAGGAGGATTTGAGTTGAGGAAGGTTTTTGCTACAACTTAGTTCTGATTACTTATATTCTATTTCGGAAATATTTGGAACTTTGTGTGAGGATTTTTATGCTCAGGCACAAAACAAGTTACACCTGGAGGAGGAATACTTTTTTTTAACGTAAGAATATACCTGACACATTTAATTTTGTTTAAATGCTGTGTACTTCTGCTTGTGATAGACTGAACCTGTGGTGTCTCTGCTTTACTATAGTGCTATTCTGTAAAGACTCTGTATCATCATCAGTACTGTAAAGTGTACAGGGATGGAAATGCAGGAATATCACAGTCTTGAGGAATTGAAACCACTCCTATTAGCCTTCAGAAAAAACAGCTAAAAGGTGGAAGGGATGGAAAGTGCTGTGCCTTTTTATTTTCCTACAGCCCCTTGTAGCAGGTGAGGGGTACCTTACAGAGTGGCTGCAGTGTCCTGGTTGATACTTGGGCATCCATGAACCACTTTATACGTAGGAAGTGGCTTTACCAGTGACACTACCTCCATGGAGGTGTAACTGGCAAAATAGATGCAGCGCTCTCTTCATGACCAGCCCCCAGGGGATGCATTACCGGAGCCAGTATGGGTACAAGACAGGCACAAAATCCCTTTTTTTGTTGAGGCTTCATGACAGTGATAGCAGAGGTGATGTGTTAGCTGTAGCAAATTAAACGGATGAGAAGCAAGGTACCACCATGTGAGCCAGACGAGAGGAATGTGCACACACAGCCATTTTCTTGCTTATCATCTTTAAGGAAAGCTCTGCACTGCACTAAATGCTTAACAGTGTCAGTGCAATGAAGTGACAATATAACAAATCAAAGAAGAAAAGTGTTAAAAATGCATGAAAATGGAAAAAAAATACCTATTCAGTAAATGCAGGAGCTGCCTCTTCACCTATACTTTGTATATGAGGTGTAATTATTCCAGAGTAAGCCCATCAGAAAGCCCTGAGGTGGTATTGCTCTGGAGAATTGGCTCCATGGCCCTCCCAGCAGGCCCACGTTGGCCAGGGAGGTCATTTCTGGCCTATTCCTTCCTCAGAAGGCCAATCAACATCATCAAAAATGATGTTGAGGAGAGCTGATGGGGAGAGAGGAACAAAGCTGGCCTGTGGCTGTAGGGTCGTCCATCAGCAGCGTGGTGCCCAGTACAGTGCCCACTTTGCCTGTGATGGGACAGTCTGTGAGACATCCATGTAAGGCAAAAAAAGATGATTATGGCCATCCATAGGATGACCACAGGACCTTAGGATTTCCTCCTAAGCAAAACAAATCCTTCTGTACCAAACCCCTAATCTTCAATGTCAAACTCAGAACGGGGAGTGGGGAATTGCAAGTATTTTTTAACTGGCTTCCATCCATTTGGTCCCGTTCTATGCTATTTTGTCTCCTCCCCATCGAGGTATTTGCAGGTGGATCAAGCCTCCATTCACCTCTGCTTACATACATTCAGGAGATTAAGCTTCTTACATGTCTCAATGTGGAATATTTCCCAAGCTGTGACCCAGCCATTTGCTTGTTTCCCTCTGCCCCTTCACTGCTTTTTCAGGATTAACATCAGGACTAGGTACAGTATTTGTACAGCCCTCCAGCAGGTGCTGTATGCAGAGGTAATCCCCCTGACCTTCTGGGACTGCAGTCAGGATCTCCCAGTGGGAGATCATGCCTGCCCAACACTACCAGGCATCTGTGTATGGCAGAACACCTCATCTCAGAGGTCCAGCCAAGCTTCTTTGCTCTCATGGGATGCTCTCTTATATGTTAAGATGCTGGTTATATAAAACAGTTTTGAAGTAGACAGGATTCCTCTGCACTTCAAAGTCCATGCCTTTTTTCCATCACAGAGTTAGATACTGGATTCAAAACAGAGCAATGGAGGATGCTATATTACATCAGAAAAACTTGCAGAGAACATTGCTCCTGAACATTTTGGATTTGACTCTGTTTCCCTCTCCCTTCAACACCCATCTCTGAACAGCCTTTATGCAGGAGGAGAAGTTAGAGTAACTGACCTCTTTACTCCTCTCTGAACACTCTTATCTCTTGCTCCATAAGGCTTGTGGTAAGGACCAGGATGGAAATCCATCCCTTCACTGTAGCCTTTTCCTTCTGAAGAAAGACACAGGCCTCAGATTGATGGGAAGATCTATTTGAAGTGGAAAAGGCTGTCTCCACACCATCACAGGATGCTCAGGATGGCTTGATTTGCACCCATGACCTCCTTAACCCCCAGAATCCCTACAGGACAACAAGATCATCCTCACGCCCTAGTGCCAGGGCTCAGTGCCAGCCACCGGTGTTGGCACACGGCAGAGGCACCTGCTGTAAAGATCTGCCATGTTGGGTGGGTTGCCAGCATCCTGCTGTCCCTGACAGACGTGTCCAACTTTGCTCCTGATCCTCATGGTGCAGCTGATGGAGGAATACATAGACTTTTAGCTTGTTTCTTTGGATGGTGTGTCAGTTTCTTCCAAGGAGACTCACTTGCTCTGAACTCTGCTTTCAAATTAAAACTCACTGCTGGATCTGCAGTTTTCAGCTCCAGGGCTTGTCTTTTCACCTGCCCAGATCCAGCTGAGCTCACATCCACAGCCTCCACATTCTAGAGGTATGGTGAATGGAGTATATGGGGAGCTGCAGGGTCAGACACCTTCTCTGTCACAATTTTTGTCGCTGCAGGTACCCCATTCTAGCATGAGACACAAGAGCTGTGAAGAAGAGTGAGCAGACAGGTGAGGTTTTTCCTACAAGAGTTCATGCATGCACCACAGGCTTATGAGGACTGGGTTTGCATGACAGGAATTTTGAAAAAGGTCCCAAATAATTCCTTAAATAAAGCTGCTGAGGCTTTAGGACATAGTGTGACAAGAAAATGACAAATCAGCCTAGGTCAAAGTATGCAGACAATCACAGTGAAAGCAGCATAGTAGATAGCTTTATTGCATGGGACTTATTACAGAGCCCTCAAATATTGTAATTCACTGTAAAAATGTCTGTGTGCCAGTCCAAGACTCAACTACTTATTTTTGCTAATCTCCAGGACAAATCACCTCAAAGGAATTTCACTTCAAAGAGCAGCAATATAAAAATAAAAGCTTTCTCACCTTGCAGACCTGTTCACAGTCTGCAGTCAGCCATGTGCAAAACCTGCAGGGATTGCAAGGCTTTTTATGCCTGTTAGGTTCAGAGTGACAAAACTCCTACAGAAAAGAGCTGAGTTCCGGAGTACTGGCAAGAGAGCTGTCTGCTGTTTTCCCAACTGCTCAGGCTCTTGGAAAGCCACCAGGCTCTGGGGGGGGGG